>CM030832.1:36852291-36872291 GCA_018105865.1 Metaphire vulgaris | reverse complement strand
CTTTGAGGAGCAAATGCTCGAGATAATCCAACGTCCATGCATAACATCGCATATTTTCTTGTAGGTTTTTTGCTGAAGGTAAAATTGTACGTTTGTATATATATAATAAGACCTTCAGGAATAAGATCTTCGCGAATTAAGTATATTGAGGACAAAAAATATATATCGAAAAGATCGATATGGTATATCAGAGATATCTTTTATAGGATATCAGGATAAAATGTCTTTCGACAACTTTGATACAACATATATCGTACTCGCGATTAGGATTAATTTAGCTAAATATCTTGAATAATAACTAGCACCATACGTATATATATATGCTGTATATAAGCATATCTATATATGCCTAACCATGCATAACATCCCATCTTGAATTCTTTGATTCGTTTATTGCCGACATTATCACTTGCCTATCAAACTGCTCACTGCTTATTTAGGGATTCAATTTAGAACATTTTTGCTTTGGTCATAGAAATAATTACTGCGTATTGATAAGTGTTGTGAAAGTTTAAGAAAATCAATGAAGGTTATCGGTTTTGATGCGAGAAATGGATATCTTAAATTCAACTGAAGACAATTCGGAAAATGCATTAAATACCGTCGTGAAACTGAGGCAAGTCAATGTCAGAGTTCACAGGTCACGGGGTTTTAATGTCAGTAAAGAGTAATCACATGACGGCGGAAGATGCAAGGCGTGTCATGGTTTTAGAGATAATGTAATAATGGTAAAAACGCCTGTTAAAGAATTTCAAATATGCTTAGGAAAGACAATAATCTAAAGCATCTAATGACTAGTATTTCAATCAATTAAAAGACAACTCAACTCTTTTACAAATAAAGATGCTTTACTGTACAATCATTAGGCCCCTACACGTATATTATATAGCTATTAGCTTAATAGAAATTTTACAAAAATATTTGTCTGAGACGTCTTGCTATTAAAATGTTCTCAATAAAGATGTGTTATTACAACTATCCCCAAGATATTAATTGCATAGCGAATATTTAGGCAGGCCATTGACTGCCAACTAAAGTTTATGTTTTAGATTACTGCATGATAGTCTGCAAAAAGTGATGCAATTTGGCAAATTCTGTGGCGTAGTCTGGTTCGAGAAGGGGGATGCAATAAAGACGAAAACCTATTTAGTGGCTTTGAATAGCGCTGTGAGCTTCTCTAGTGTAGCTCCGAAGCGCTAGAACATACCGGGTAACATTGGAACTAAATTCCGGTGTTCTGAATCAACTTTGCAAAAACTGCAAAAACTGTAAGACAGTTTCTCTTCATACAACCTTACGCCAGTAACGCCACCCCTATCTCCATTCCCTATATATTTTCTCGTCGAGTTTTCTACGCAAAGCCTGAATACGGGCCAGGTATCACGAGTCTTCGTATGGACCTGGCCCCTACTAAAAAAACAAACTTCCGTTATGAAAAATGCATTTCTAAAGGCATCTTGATTTTGATGACCATTACCTACACGTTTTATTCGGTGTTAGTGCCTTTTACATTTGCGTATATGCATGCTTCCTACCAAGAGCCCCAAAATGGCGATCACCCCTAGAAAATGTAACCTATCAACCTGTTAGGCTTGTCATCACCATGCAGACTAAATTGAGTCTGCAGCTGCGAGGAGTTATTTAGGCAGCGTGGCCTGACATTTGGACGAGTGTCTGCCCTGAGCCCCTGACAGTGAAGGAAACTCATTTTATAAGAACCTTTTTCTCAGTTTCTGTCTCTAGATTCTGGCTCGAAAACGACTTTCTATAAAACAGAGATTCTCCTACACCCCCAGCGAGGGATTACACCCCCGGTTTGTGACAGACACCCGCTGCCCCTACACCCTTTCCCAGAGGTGGTGCTGGCTATCACCAGTGGCGTAGCCAGGGAGAGGCAGTGGGGCGAACCGCCCCAGGCGGCACTTGCTCTAGGGGCGGCATTTTCGAGGATAACTTTTTTGCTTGTCAAGAATTTTAGGAAGTGCGATGGCCTTTTTTCGTTGCCAGATTTTTCAGATCTTTTCAGAGGCGGTACTTTCTTTTCGCCCCAGGCGGCACTTTGCCTCGCTACGCCACTGGCTTTCACCAAAGCAGACTGATATTGAAACTATTCATATAAATTATAAAGAGGGAAATTCACCTCTGGAAATTGAAACTGGAGCCACTATAACTGACTCCACAAAATTAGAACGGACCCTATGAAAACGGAAGAGATGACAACGGTCATGATTCCGTTGACAACGGAAATCATATTTTTACTTGTATTTTCCTTTTTCCCGGGGGCCAAGCATCAAACTCCCGCCACCTCTCTCACTCAATTCTATTCCACGGTGTCCAAGAAGTCTAGATAAAACAATGGACATTGACACCTCTTCAATTATGAGACACCCCCCAACGCAAATTCCTGGGAAATAGCAGCTGCTTTAAAACCACACCGTCTGGCTTCAATGCATCGGCGGATTCATGGAAGGGCAGGAGACACGTGACCACCGCCAAGATCCACCCTAAAAGTCTCTCATATACTAATATTTATCTCGTCATGGCGAACACCCGAAAAGTTGTAAAGCACGAATAAATAATAACCAATTATCGTCTTTCATCCATTTCAATAATTTTAACAGCATACATGATTCCACATGGAATGGGAGGGACAAAGCAGAATAAGGAATGCACACTGCCCCGCCCCCCAGAGGCGTAGCGAGAATATTACGGCGATCCGGGTAAAAACATATTTATGGCGCCCTCTTCAACTTCCGAAAAATCTTGACGAGCAAAAAAACAAAAAAGGTCGTAACTTATTCACTTATTTGCTTCTTTTTTTGTTGCACCAACCCAGAACCCGATTTTGGCGCTCCCCACCTCGGCGCGGCCCCCGGGGCGGCTGCCCCTGCCCCATAGCTACTCCCCTGCCCTTCACCCCCCCCCCACTAAATTTCTGTATCCGCACCTGTCTCTATGCAATATTTCATTTTTGCTGAAGCCATCCATGAGAGAGAGAAGAGAAGAGAGAGAGAGAGAGAGAGAGAGAGAGAGAGAGAGAGAGAGAGAGAGAGAGAGAGAGAGAGTAATGGGTCAATTGGTCATGGACCAATGGGTCTGATGGGTCCTCAATACTCGATGGTCACATGGTTCGTGGATCAATGGGTCTTGACTTGACCATGAAACATCGCATTTTACTAAGACTGCAATTGCAGTCATGCAATGCATTAAGTACTAAGTTCAAGTTCATTGAAAAAGAAACTAGCTATTATTATTATTATTATTATTATTTTATTATTATTATTATTATTATTATTCGTTATTCGTTATTTGACAATCTATATAGTGCAATAAGCATGGCAAAAGACAAAGTCAAGAGCACTTTACAGGGGGCACTTATAGGAGATATTGAATAAGTGCTATGCACTTTTTGCATCTTGTCTGTGCTAATGACGTCATCTTTGATTGATTCTCCTGCTGCTAATTTTTGATTGGATATTTGATTGCGAATATCTCATGGGCCATGGATCATTTGACTGACCCATTGCTATCGGTAGATCTGGTTCATTATTTCCCCCACTTGAGCTCTTGCCTTTCTGTTATCTATAAATCATTCCTTAAGATATCTAAAGGTAAACTTAAGACAAACGCTTTTGTAGTCTATCAATGAAATAGCAGACTCTGTGGGTTCTATTGTATACGACCATCTCTACTCACTTAATCCTAAATACACTTTCTATAGAAGTTTCTTTTAAAATGCAAGTATTGCATATTTTTTATTCTAGATATTTTATCTTTTAAAATGATGCGTATCTCAAGGATATATTTTAAATATTTATGAATGTGTTGTTATCTAATAGTCCAGAAAAGATAAACACATCCATTGTGTTGCAGAGAGAATATCCTGAAATACATAAATACTACAAAACCTATATATAATTATACACTGTGTATCTAAAACATACCTCTCTCCCTCCCTCTCCTGCTCTCTCCATCTCTCTCTCTCTCTCTATAGGTATTATAATTTATAAGCTTAGCAGACAATATGAGATAGAATATGTGGGATGTGAGTTATATGCAAAAGATGTTTAGCGAGTGTCATACTTCTCAGCTGATGTGGAGCAATTGACCCAACCACAAATAAAGATAGATGGCGTCTTACCAGAGGGCAAAGCTGCTCCAACGCTGAACCGCCCTGGTTATTTGATATATTTCTTGATACCTCTCTCTCTCTCTCTCTCTCTCTCTCTCTCTCTCTCTCTCTCTCTCTCTCTCTCTCTCTCTCTCTCTCTCTCTCTCTCTCTCTCTCTCTCTCTCTCTCTCTCTCTCTCTCTCTCTATATATATATATATATATATATATATATATATATATACATATACATACATACATACAGTATATATATGTATATATATACACACTCTCTCTCTCTATATATATATATACATACGGTATATATATACATATACACATATATATATATATATATATATATATATATATATATATATATATATATATATCAAGACATTATATATATTGTTCTTCTTCTTCCATCATCTATGATGACAATGAGTTTGATACAAGATGACTCCAGGTCAGGCCCGCCGAGAGAAATTCCGGGCCCCTGTGCAGAATGGCCGGCGGGCCCCGAAAATTTTTAAAATTGCTGACGACCCGTTTTTGCTTGTCATTGGTTTAACCCAAATTAACCGACACGATGTCATGTTGCAAGTCTCGAAAACTAGTGATGACCTTTTTTCTTGTTGCTCTTTTTCACACTCAGTAGCGTCATTTCACACTTTTCTTCGGGGCGAGATAATTTTTTGGTCAAATTTGGCCAAATTTTGGCATATTATGGGCAAACTTTGAGCAATTATAGGCAAATTTTGGACAATTTTTGGACCAATTTTGTCAAATTGGAAACTTTTTGACATTTTCGGCAAGTTTTGGACAATTTTGGCAATTTTTTGCACATTTCACATTTACAGTGTTTATTTACTTAATAATACATTATTTCTTCATTTTCCTTGGGGCCCGCCTGCCCTCCCCAAATGACGCCCCTATTAACACTGTTCATTTTGATGCTTTTGATGTCCTCAGGTCCGGGCCCCCCTTTTACTCGCCGGGCCACCTTTCTTTAGTGTTATTATTGGTATTATTGTTAATTATGCATATTCATCATCGGCCCGGGCCCCCGCCAGACCGCCGGGCCCCTATTATACACTTGCCCCCTGCTGCCCCCCGCTCTCGGAGGCCCTGCTCCAGGTCTTTCTGTCTCTTGCCGTATGTATATATATATATACATAAGATACTTATCAATTTTTGATTTGAATATTGATACCAATTGAGGCATTATAATATAACAAACAGCCTAAGTATAAATTGTAAAATTTTACTTATTGAAAGTGCAAAATGGGATTTTGATTATTCAAGCTGCATTTTAAAATAGAAGGATATAATAGAACAGCGATTAAATAAAACTATTGGCAATTGAGAAGTCGATATATTCAAATCGACTGTACTTAATCATGCACAAACTTTATCTTATAATGCCTGATAGGCTAATGCATTATTCATATGAACCAGCTGGTTATTCATTAGCATTCCCATCAGAACAGCTTAAGTGCTAATATATTATAAATGTTATCAAAATTCCATTGCAAACTGATGCAGGCCTAGTTATGAATAGTTATAATTTGTTTAATTAGTAGTTCAAATTTTATTCGATATGGTATGTATCCACGCATAAATAACAATTACATTTTTCACTTAATGTCATAAAATGAAAAATTCTATTAAAATTTAAATTCTAATTATTCGTATGAAATGCGTATTTTAGAATGGGAAGACTAAAGCTCACTAAATTTAAAAAATAAAAGACTAAAGTTGGAACAGAATTTAAAATGCGCAGCGCTTGGGCTAATTCCAATATAAGAACTGCATCCAATATGGGAAATCCAATGTTTGAACTATATCCAAAATTGGAGCAATATCCAACCAACAAGTAGAAATATGTCTAAAGTTCTGAGAATATCCAATTTTAAACTTATATCGTTCAAGGCAAGCGCTTGGTGCATAGAAAGACATAACTACAAAAGACACCTCAAAATTAACGAAGAGATTGTCAATAAAATTAATACTTATATTAACTTGTACAACTCCGCCATAGCCGGTGGCAAGCCCTGGTTGAGAAAGGAGGAGCCAAACACACATACAAACACACATAGACGCCCATCGTCTTTTAGACGGACGCGTCTATAAACAAACGCAACACACATTAACTTGTACAGACGCTTATCGTCTTTGATACGGATGCGTCTATAAATAAACGAATTAAATCAAAAAAATTAACTTGTACACAGTGCACTCGAGTTTCTGGTTTTATTTTATTGCAAAATACTGAATATCGTATTCTTGAATTCATTTTAGCATAAGACATTTTTAAAGAACAATGTAAGTGGTGCAATCTGATTCCATTTCAATCGCACTGATCTTCGCAATTTATTCAATTCACACCATGGGCGCCCACACATGATTAGGGCAAGAGAGGGTATACTTGCCCCCTTGGAAAATGCAAACACCAATATTTCGCATTGAAATTTGAAAACCTTGCTAAAATATTAACCCTGACCATTGTGTTAAAATGTGTTTTGCCCCTCCTGGAAAATGTATGCGGTGTTACTGCGACCATTGTGTTTTGCCCTCCTGGAAAAAATTCTTTGGGCGCCCATGATTCACATAGGCCGATGTACGAAAGGAAGATCGTCATAAGGCATAACCTGCTGTATGGCAGAGCGCTGTGTCGAGATTTACAAACATTCGATTCCTTAGCGTGATTCATCTTTCTATTGGCTGCGGCGAGTCACGTGATCACTGGACGCCACTTCTAATCCAACTGAAAATCCAGATGAGTTATCTTATCACGTTGTCAATGACAATAAATCCATTAGCTCCTTGATTTTTGATACATGGAAATGAAGGCCTAATACCAAGAATGGAGTCAGTAGAATGTCGGACTTCTTCTATAAGTCTTGGATCTGTGGTTTTGAAAGCGGCTTAAATCCGGATTTTTAGTCGACATATCTTCATTCGGTATCGAATAAGAGTCGTTTGCCCTTTCAGAATAATTCTTCCGTACATTCGGACATCTGTGAGAGTAAATAGAACTTGAGTATTTTCATTTGCTTGTGTCTTCCTCTATATACTCACAAAGCGAAGCGAATGAGTTTGGCCATTAATCTGAATCGTCCCGAAAGTACCGTAGTTTTGCTACTAGGCTAGACAAACATCGGCCTCTCTCACAAAGAGTTTTATTATGAATTAATGGCACTCCTGGGTCAGGCGTCCACGTCATGCACTGCAAGTGCTGTTGACTGTCTAGACGTCTAGCTGCTGTGGGGTCACTCTAAGACGACCTCACTTGTCTACAATGCGCTCCTCGCACAAAAGGCTGGTCTGTGCTTGTGTATATTACAGCCCTTGCGTGCCTTTGTAGTTTGTTTGCACATTTTGTACAGCTATAAAACAAAATTTTACTTTATAAAATTATTTTGAATGCTCCGCATTGTGCATGAAAAGGTAGTTCCGTACTCGAATGAGCGTATAGGGTCCGGCGCTGATCTCCTTGTATACTATTGGCAAGCGCCGACGCAGGTGGCTTACGCCATTAATCTAGAGTATAGGTTGCCATTTCTTTCTCTAGATCTGCGTTTTACCTTCGCAGTTTAACGCTGCTAGAAATTTAAGCGATGAACGGCTTGCAGGTTGACCGCCGACACCAGGATTCGATCCCGGGACGGTCACCCATCCAAGTACAAGCCGCGCTCGACGTTGCCTAACTTCGGTGTTCTGACGAAAACCGGTCACAGAACGCCGATAATATCAGTGGGCCAATAGTTCATAGGTCAAATAGGTTTTGAAATCTCAGGTATGTATTCACGCCCATTCTATCACGTCTATATGTAGACCATGGGGAAATGCGATGTACTGAGATCATACAAGGCTTAAGAGGTTAGAAACTTATATATATATATATATAAACTTGTATATAATCTTGTGTGTGTATGTATATATAAGTGTATATATACCCCTACAAATTCTTCTTTAATTTTAAGAAATATGGAAAACTAGGAAACTACAAGGGTTTGTATCGAATTGTTGTAATGTTTTTAGAATGAAATATAGGCCCCCTACATTCTGACGTAGAAACGTAGACAAATCATGGATTTTGAAAATAATAATAAAACAAATAATAATAATAATAATAATAATGGATAATAATTTTAATATAATTTAATAATAATAATAATAATAATAATAATAATAATAATAATAAATAATAATAATAATAATAATAATAATAATAATAATAAGGTCCAGAGTGCATGGTACAGGAGGGTTTTCGTTGTGTGAAAACCGCTGTTGTACCATCAAAATCTATAGTATCCTATGGTACTGAGGTTTATTTTGAAATCATTCACACTCCTAACCATTAGGGCCTAATATCTTCTCGTTTAGTTTATTCCATCTGTCCAACACTCTTGCACTGAAAAAGTGCTGTTTGCATCTCCCCAACCCATTTCTTAAACAGTTTCATGTTGTGTCCTCTGGTTCCGTCATACTGCTTCAATGTTTAAAAAACCCCATCTCTTTGCATTTCCACTTTGTTATAGTATTTTGTATACCTCAATTTAATCTCCTCTCGTTCTTTTTTTCCAAGATTGTCAATCCACAGTGTTTTAGTCATTCCTCTTTCTCTGGTACCCGTTGATCATCTTTGTTGCTCTGTGCTGTACTGTTTCCAGAGTCTCTATATGTCTTTCTTCAGGAATGGACACCATGCTTGAACACAATACTCTAAATGTGGACGTACCAATGTCTTGTAAAGTCTTATTATTACATCCTTCTCTCTGCTCACTATCATTCTTTTGATCATGCCTATAGAATATTTTTGGCCTTCTTAGCTGTGAGATGGGATGAAAAGGGTTGCAGTCCCCTGGATATCTTTGTTCTGCTTCTTCTTTTGTCGCCCTCCCTGGGGTTAGGCACTTAGCAGCGAAAGAATTTAGAAGCATGCAGTCACCTTCCCACATATTCACAATTATTTTACCACCATTGTAGACCTAAATTTAGGCTCTAGTTCAAGTCAGACATGGACATGAGTTGGGTCCACCCATGGGTTTGGTCCCAAATCTTCATTTTATGGTGGGCTGGATTGCCAAGTTGTTGTGTTATATTGTACAAATGGTTACAATATATTAATGATTTTTAAAATTACTACTAATTACTCTTAGTCTGTTTCTATCCCTTTTCACAGAATCAACCGTAAAATACAAGTTAAAGGCATCCAGAAATATGAAATTTTCCAAATGGAATACATTCCCTTTGGTCTATGAAATGAAGGAAGATTTAAGAAATTTTTATGCATGGGTTGGGTTGGGTTGGGTCAAGTAACCCAGCTGTTTCCGTGGGTTGGGTTGGGTTTGAATAGTGGTGGGCTGGGTTTTAAAAAATGGACCCATGTCCATGTCTGGTTCAAGTAGCAACTGCACGTGCAACCAGTCTACTCGATGGAGGGAGAAAGGGAGAGAGATAGATTGACCACCGCCCTCAACCTATGCCGTGTAAAAATGTAATGCGCTAATCCTGCTGAAATTCTTTAAGATCTATGTAATATATTAATACAGAGAGCGAATATTATGGATGATAAACTATAGGCACTCGAATATGAAAAAAACAGTGTATGTCTGATCTTCTATCTAATTCATTTTCAATTAGTATATACAGTACATTATATATACTCTTGGCCTAATCGGTCACGACGCGCTTATATTTTCCATAAAACTTTCCGTTCTTTCTGGAGACACAAGGGAGATAAGTTTTTTTGCTCCAAAGCATTTCAATGACGTTACAACGTTTCAATGCGATTGCCTTCCAAGGGACTTTCCCTGAATCTGATTTCGGATCTAAACGAGGGCATAAATTTCATAAATATATATAAGCTAAAATTTAGTGTAAACAATTTTATTTGTGTCATTTATTTATTCATTCCTGATACTTTATATATTGTTTAAAATTTTAAAATTGCTAAATTACCATTATATATATATATATATATATATATATATATATATATATATATATATATATATATATATATATATATACGTGCGCAGAGTAGTTTTGTCTAAGTAAGCAGCATTCGCCCTGCCCTAGTACGGCCCATGAACTATGTTCAGACTTCAGTAGTAAGATAAATAAAACCAGCGACATAATATCTTTCTTAAGCGATGCAAATAACTATATACAATCAAAATAATTATAGTAAAAGAGATTGCCTAATAACAGAGCAAACACTCTTATGGCCAAACCACGTGGAAAGAAATATTTGAATCAAACTGTTCAAGGCGATCTTCATTCACAGCAACGAAACATCTATTTTATATATATATATATATATATATATATATATATATATATATATAGAGAGAGAGAGAGAGAGAGAGAGAGAGAGAGAGAGAGACTATAATATATTATTTTATTTAGCATATTATTTCATATTTAGTATTTTAGTATTATATATTTATAGATAGAGATATATATATATAATCCCAAAAAGTTGTATATAATTAAGATATATCATATACACGATATATTAGTTAAATCTTCGCATCAAACATGAATTAGGCCTAATTTTGGGGATTCATTGTTCTAACAACTGCTTAAATCACCAATAGCTGGATATTTATAATTATCTTGTTACAGTCTTTTTAATGTTAAATGACAACTCAAGTTGAGGTAACTTAGTATCTCTACACTAATTTCGGTACTCTTTATAGATCTGAAAACATAATCATCAATCGCACAGTTTTATTTTTTCCTCATAGACATACAAATAAACATATATCAATATGAAGCAAAGAAGAAAAACTTAACTAACAATTAACACTTAACTAAATTCATTAACATAAGTTGCTTATTGAAATTTTATTAACAATGGGAGAAAAAGGTTGACCTAGGGATATCTATTCCATAAATTGGTCAACAAAAAAATATATAATTGTGTGCATTTTGCTCTATATACAAATACTCGAGCGCTCTTGGATAACGTAATATTCATTAATTCCATCCGTTCCTATTTACAACGAACCGATAGCTATTATAACAATAACGCCATGCTTTAAAAAGGCGTGCAATTATTTTATATCATAGCAGTTCTTAAACTTCCTCTTCATCATCATCATCATCATCAAAATTGCTCTCTGCCAACTAACTCATTGGTGGCAATAGCTAGTCAGAAAACATTTCCAGGCTTTCTTCCAATGTTAGCTTTCTTACTTCTGCAGTTGTCAGTTGTCTTTCTTTGAAATCTTCTTTTATGTTGTCTATCCATTTTTCTGGGCCCGCCTCTTCCTTTTTCTTTACCTTAATTCGTTGTATAAGTGTAGAGTGCTTTTTGGGAAGTCTCGAGTCTTCCATCCTGCTTACATGTCCATATCATGTTAGGTTCCTTTTTCTGAGTTTGTCAGTGATGGTGTTCTTTAGTTTAGCCCAATCCGCTGCCATATATCTTCATTTACTAAACTTCCTATCTTATCCAAAATAAGTGACTGCTTTTAATTAAAAGGCGTCTTTCGCTGCTAACGTTAAGACGATTGCTCGTCTAAAAACGTCACCTTTTACTATTAAAGTTAAGACGATTGATGGATTTTAAAAGGTGTTTGACGATCGACTGCTTTGAAAAGGTGTCTTTCGCCGTTATTTTAGGACGATATTGTGGGAAATGACTTCTTTCGTTGCTCAAATCGATCAACTGAATAGTAATAAATATTATAAATCTCAGTATAAGTCGCAGTTGCGATAATATAATATTCACATAATACGACAGTTCGACTATTAGGTCTACCAGCTGCAATCCAAAAGAATTCACTTCCATAGCGCCACTTCATAACGAACAAGAGCATGGTCAGAGAGCATATTGCAGGAAACGAACAGTATATTAGGGATGGTCTGACCTTTTCCGCTGAAGCAATTTCGCCCTCTAGCGAGTGGAGGCGACTCATATGGCTGAACAGTAAAACTTTTATTTTCGATTTCCACTGGGTCTTTCTTCATTAACCCAATTCGTGAATAGAAGTGATCGATTTGCCGATGAATTGGAGAGATTTACTTCCAGCATTCACCCATCAAGGGCGAACCAGTGTGGAAGAGGGATAGAAGGGCGAAATCCTGGTGACCCCTTGCTGACCCCTCCTCCACTGGTCCACTCTACACATAGCACGATAACAAGTGGGAAATTTCGTGCCATCATTATCTTATTTAGCTAAGTTATTTAGCATAAGGAAACAATTAAACAACCCAAGGACTGTTTTAAGAAAAACGTATATAGCTGCACTAAACTCAGAAGATGTGTGGACATCCGCTCAAAAAACAAGCCCAAAAAAGTCGTTCGGAAAATTTACCACTGCACAAAGCACAGAAAAATGCATTTTAACACTGCACATTTTCATGTTATCACTGCACTTTTTGTGTATCACTGCACGTTAAAACAGGCCCTGAAACAACCCACTAGTTCAAGTCCTTCCCACCCCACATCACCCACCCCACCACATCCCACTCCACCCCACTCCACCCCATTGGTTTGACTTTCAAATACCATCGTGGGTCGAGCCAGGCCTTTGGTTCTCACCATCTATTAGTTCTCTATATAGGCTCGAGCCCCCCACCTTTTGAGAGGCTCACAGAGAAAAATTCTGTGTAACGTTACGATGAATTTCTCTGGTTTGGCATATCTGAAAACCTACGTGTAACGTTACACTGGTTTACATCTTATCTCGAGAAAATTTTGTGTAACTTTACGATTAATTTCCTGTAAATGTTTTCTCTTAGTCGAGTAACCTATAGTGTTATGAAATCAGAAAATAGCAGTGATCTGAATTAATAATCAATAATAAATAAGCCTGAGGTCCTATAGAAATACTTTCATAGATGATAATTATCCAAATAGCGTAGAGAAACAAAGTAACAAGTATTCTGTATATGGCGCAAAACGTTAGGAAATTCAATATTAGGATAGTGAGTTTGAATCACCTTTCTCAATCTCTGGTTTAGAACATCTAAATAGCTTACAGTAACCCTTCTAAGACAGAGTTTCTTTTAATTGGACTACCCCAACAACTCAAAAAATTGACAATCCTAAACTAGTTTTGGCTTCTGACACCACAATAATCCCTGTTCCAACTGCTAGAAATCTAGGATTCAAATTTGATTCTTTTCTAAACTTCGAATCACAAATTTCCCAATTATCAAAAAGCCTGCTATGTTCATATTCGTGACCTTCGTCGCCTACGTCCTTGTCTTGATACTAAAACTGCCTCCACAATTGCCACCTCAATAGTCCACTCCAAATTAGATTATTGTAACTCCCTCTACTATAACCTTCCCAAAGCCTCTATCAACAAATTGCAATCAATACAAAATGCACTTGCTCGTGCTGTTACTAAGTCACCTAAATTCTCCCATATTTCACCCATACTAAAATCATTACATTGGCTTAAAATAACTGAACGTATCCAATATAAGATAATAACACTTACACATAGCTCACTTCAGTCATCAAAACCTGTCTACCTTAGGTCACTATTAATCCCTCAGCCTCCTCGACCCACACGTTCGTCATCTCATCTCACTCTGTCACGCCCGCTAAATCAATCATCCCTGAAAATTTGCAACCGTGCCTTCTCATACGCTGCACCTGAACTCTGGAACTCGATCCCAGCTTCCCTTCGCACACTTGGACACTTTCAAACAATAAAATCTGATTCCTCATTTCCTATAATTCCTGCACTTTCTCCTCAAGTCTTCAGGTCTAAGCTTAAATCCTTCCTGTTTCTTAAATCATTTCCGCCATAGCTGTAACAACCTAGCCTCACTGCCCTTCGGATATTGACCATTGCCTGGCTGATCCCACACCTTTCCTATAGCTATTTTAAGAGGCTGAGCGCCTAAGAATAAGCAGCTACTGTTGTGCTGCTTTCCAAGGCGCTATAGAAATCCACGAGATTTTACTTACTTACTTACTTCATTTACAGATTTTTAGGCAAAATAATGATTAATATATTAAATATAACCGTACTTTTGCTTTCTGTGTAAACTTAGACTTTGCTTTGTTGTGTTGCTTTTACTTTTGTATATTGTATATATCCACTATTGATGGATTTAAAAGGTGTTTGGGGAAAACTTGCTTTCAAGTGTTTTCCCGTTATTTTAGGACGATAGGCATGGTGTCAAATTTATCAACTGAATGTTAATGTAATAAATCTCTCCTGCTTGCGATGATAAATTATTCCAAAATACGGGGTTAACTATTAGGTCTACCAGCTGCAATCCGAGGTTACACTTCCATAGCGCCATGGTGTCAACATTTACACCTGGTTCGAAACGTTTTGGGATACACCATCTTTTGGTGAAGCAATTTCGCCCTCAAGCGATGGTGGCAGCTGAATTAACACCAAGTCTTGGTGTAACGTTACACTGGGTTTTTCTTGTGTACAATTCATGCGCAAGTGGGGAAGGCCGATGGGTTGGCCCTTCCCCATTTTTACATCAAAGCTTATTCAAATGTCTGTATTCTCAGCCTGTTGTGACCCCTCTTGTCCTCTACACAGGTTTGTAACCGTATTCTCCTTCTTTGTTTTCTTGTCTTTTTGCTAAGTTATTTAGCTCAGGGAACAAAGAGCTTATCTAGGGTAAGATAAGCCTATATATCTCACTGACAGCAGTTGAGAAGGTTTTGTCAAAAACAAGCCCAATACACCTGTCCTAAGTAAAATTTTCACTATGTATATATATAAAAATGCATTTACCCTATATATATACTGTTATGTTTCATTTTCATGTATCACTCCATAGTTAAAACAGGCCTGAAACAACCCAGTGTTCAAGTCCTTCCTCACCCCATGGCCCTTTCCTTTCTTTGGCCATGTCCACCCGCATTTTGGTTTGGTGTCAAGTCCAGTCCATTCAAGAATGTCATCGATCCATCTTCTCTTTGGTCTTCTATATTTTTCTCATACCATTTGACCTGCCCATCATCACTGTCTTTATTATTCTGTCATCCCTCATTCTGCAGATGTGTCCAAATATCGATAATTTTCTTTCTTTGTAGGTTTGTTTCCACAACTTTGTTTTCTTTGTTTTTGCTCATAACAACAAAGAGGTTATCTTTGGTAATCAAAGTAGACTGACAGCAGTTGAGAATTTAGATAAAGTAAGAGACTTATATATATATATATATATATATATATATAATATGGCTTTTATACTATATAATGGCCTGTATATGTATATGTTTACCTGTATATATATATATATTATAAATATAGCCATTTATAGCCATTGATATATATATATATATATATATATATATAATGCTCGAAACGCTAATCAAGAGACCCTTTTGCTTCGTCAGCGAACGTGGTCGTCGTCTTGCCCAGCAATCCGGAGACAAGAGGGAAAGAAGCTTCATCTTCCAACGATTGTCAGTCGTTTTGCAGCGATTCAACGCCATTGCTTTTCGAGGATCTTTTCCAGACCTCGAGCCACACAATCTCCAAATGTCTCCGGACACGACACCCTTTTCATTAATCCTTCAGGAACTAAGTACCGAGGCCATTATAAGTGTAAAAGCCATATTAAGTGTGTATATATATATATATATATATATATATATATATATATATATAAGTCTACTTTATCTATATGTAAGTCTACAGTCTACTTTGGCGCAAAGATATATGAAAAATGTTATATATAATGAGGGACGTACCTATAGGACATTTGGCGCCCAGGAAAGGGGTGAGAAATTTAAGCTAAGAGGCAAGCAAATACTTAATTAGAAAATTCTGGCATTTTATTAACTCGATATTAAATTTAGAGAAGCACTTTTCTTGTTTTAGTGATGTTAATTGCTCTATGATGTGCTCAAAATCAGTTTTCTCAGGTTCTTCTCTTTCTAAGATATCTATAGGTGGCGCCCAATGCAACTATCCTACCTGCCATGCTTTAGGTATTCCACTAACAAGGAAGCCAATTCGTGCAGCCAATTTATTAAAAGGATAATTTTCTTCTGAAAGTCGCAGTACAAAACAGTGACATGTTTCCTATAAACTGAATTCTATGTATCAAACTTTGCCCAACGTATATAAAGCCTTTCCTTAAATGCGAAAACAATTAGGCTATATTATTTTACATGCACTACGTGGATGTGTATATATATATATATATATATATATATATATATATATATATATATATATATATATATATAGTTTCTTTAAATAAATTCATTATAGAGATTAAATTCATTATAGAGATGGCACTTTTTATCTCGAGTAATTTTTGAAACTATTTTTCAACAAATAGGAAAAAGAATTTAAAATCAGCAGGTTTGTCCATGGAACGGGACGTCCCATAGGAATCCCATGAGATTCGTCCCATGAGATTCGTCCCATGGGATGGGATGGGACAGCACTGTTCCGTCCCATCCCATGGACAGAGTTACTCTTTATTTTTTGCATTTTTAAAGCTTTTTATCCTTCTATTTTTCCTATATTCATAATATTTGCATCTAAATTTTATGGTGGGACATAAAAGTTAATAGTAAATAGAGTTAATAAATTTTGTAACTTTACGTGTCTCTTTTTGCATGTAGTCCTATTTTGTAGACATTAAACCTAAACTTTCATCAATTTCATAATTTCATTTGTAGTTTGAACTGTATAACATATGATTAATGTTTCATATTAATATTATAATAGGAATCCCAAGGGACGATGGGATAGAATGGGATGGGACAGGCATAAATTGTCATGGGATGGGATGGGAATGGAACAGAAAAATCTGTCCCATGGGCAAGCCTGGAGACTCACTTTAAATTAGTCAAAGGTAATAGAAATCGAAGAAGATTATGTGCGACAAATTTGTCTAAAATTAAACTGCTACTAAATATTGATGCTCCTGCATATGTAACTTGCTATATATTTTATTTAAGACAATTACCGATTACAATCCCTTTGTCCTTTAATATTTTAAATATGAATACTGTAATTTGTATTGTGCGTACTTTTACTTGTCTGTATGTTTTCACTGCCGAAATTGGCCTATATACAAAAATTAATAACGTTATGGAATTGTCTTAGGCTTGTATTTCAATACATTTAATTGCATACGATTTCCATATCGCCTATATTCGTCATACAGAGTATAGGAAATTACAGATTTTTATGTATTAATAGTCAATATTGTATACATTTTTTGGATGCATCGATCGCTACTGAATTCCCTGTAGAAGCCGGGTAAATCTACCGAATTGGAAATCAATTTATGCTAAGATTCTGTCGAGATCAATGAAAAACGAAAATTAATTGAAGATTTTAATTAAGATAACTAATTTTTAAAATGTACCAATTTTTGCCTTTCAGCTTCGAAATCTTCATGTATATATCATTCTCCATGAAACTAATGAAATTCAGAACCTAATGAATAAAAATTAAATGAACATACAAAAATATATATGATATATATTTATGTGGTACTGCTTGCTTTACTCTCTCTCTCTCTCTCTCTCTCTCTCTCTCTCTCTCTCTCTCTCTCTCTCTCTCTCTCTCTCTCTCTCTCTCTCTCTCTCTCTCTCTCTCTCTCTCTCTCTCTCTCTCTCTATATATATATATATATATATATATATATATATATATATATATATATATATATTTATTTATATATACACAAAGATACAGAGACAGACAGAAACAGAGACAGAGACAGAGAGAGAGAGAGAGAGAGAGAGAGAGAGAGAGAGAGAGAGAGAGAGAGAGAGAGAGAGAGAGACAGACAGACAGACAGAGAGACAGACAGACAGACAGAGGGACAGACAGACAGAGGGACAGAGACAGAGACAGACAGAAAAGAGAGACACAAACAGAGTGAGAATGAAAGAATAGGAAGAATTGTATATTTCTGATTTGTCTCTTCGCAATATCAACATGCGCTATAAAAGCTAAAGAGGCGGCATCACTCGATAGTATTGATTAAAATGTTGAACCTAGAATGAGGTCCTGTTAACAGGAAGCAACACTAAAAGTGGCAATACTTTCAATTGAGGGCCAGTGACGCATCGAGGATTCCAGATTAGGGGTGACACACAAATTTTTCTATCCAACCGACCAAACGTCTTGACGAGCCAAAAAGGTTGTCGTCTCAAACGCTTTAAAGCAGGGTTCCCCAAACATTTTGGAACCGCGGTCCACTTGAGCGGTTTTGTAACGTGCCGCGACCCTAATTATAGCATGTAATTTCAACAAAAAGCATTAGGCCATCTGGCGAGCGTTAGTTGAAACAAATCTTCTGAGTTTTGAATAAATGGCAAAACAAAAGCTCTGATTCAATTCGAATGTAAATTTGGCAAATATATTAGGCAGAAGTATTTATATTTTGCCAAAGATAAGACAAAAGAAGAGAAATAGATATTGAAATTTCTGAAACTTATCTTCTTTAAACTTTTGCCAGGAACATACCTTTGTTACGCGTCTTAAAAATCCTATGAGTATGGTAAAATCGCTTAAACGCTAGTTAACAACTAAACACTGATCTAAGAGATTCCTATTGTTATTGGAGTTTCAGAGCAAAGTGGCCTTACTACGCTTTCCTTGCGTTATTGCAAAATAAGATTAATCTTAAAAGTACTGTAGGGTCTATAGTTTCCCAAACTTTTTGGAACTGCGACCCACTTCAGCGGCTTAGATAAAACACTAATCATTTTAACATAAGCCGTCTATCGAGGATTCCAGGCATATAAATTTCTTAAAACCTAAGCCGAATTGCAACTTTCAGGGCCTGTGACATTGTGGTGTTGGTTAGAAAATGACACATGGGAATCTAATTTCGCGCTACCCCGCAACCCATTATATAGATTATAGACTGACGGTTCTTGTCGGTTAATTCACCGCCAATAGTTTATTCACCGCCAATAGGGTTGGGCTTAGGGTTTGGGACTTTGGGTTAGGGTTAAGGTTAGGTTTAGGGTTAGGGTTTGGGGCTAGGTTTAGCGTTAGGGTTTGGGTTAAGATTAGGTTAAGTTGGCGGTGAGTTTACCGACAAGCACTTACATTTACCCATTGTTGTGAATTAACCGACAAGTACCGACTGAACCCTGCGACCCACTTTTGAGTCGCGACCCATGCACAGTTTGGGAAACATTGTTTTAAGGTATGCTGTCTACATGGTGACTTTTCCTCGATCTAATATTACCCCTAACCATCCTCGCCCTCAGCCCCCCACCCCACACTACTCACCGGTTTTAGACGAATCTCAGTCAGCTCCGGTCCCGATCCGAATAGCGAGCCGGCCCCCGTTGCCCCACCGTGGCTACGGCAATGCTCGTGGCACTTCAAATTCCCACATAACGAAGGGCCGAATTGAAATATATTGTAGAAAAGAGTCAAAGCCTTTAAACAATTGAATTTTCTACACACATTTTCTCTTCTTTTTATTTAACTACCCATATTTTATTCTTCAGGTATATGGGGCTGTCAACAATTTTTGGGCAATTTTTGACCCCCTCCCTCTTGTCAACAACTCTGAACTTTCAGTTACCCCTATAATTACGTCAAAAACTTTGACCCCCCCCCCCCAAGATCAATGACAGGTCCCAATAACAAGGTTATTGTTTTTGCGGTGATGATCATTTTTTCTCTGTTTTGCTCAACGAGTGTCAAAATGTGGTGGTGATGACATTTTTCTCATGCTTTTTTCCATTGTAATAAGTAGTATTCCATGAAATTTCCTAATTTTATTATTTGTAAAATGTGAAATTGTTGACGTCAACTTCTCTTGACCCCCCTCCACCCTGTCAACAACTGTCAAACTTTTTCAAACTCCCTCCGTGTAAATTGTTGACGTAATTACTGGACAGCCCTATGTTGATCTGTGGTGGCAACACTTTAAATTAGTTTAGGGGCGTC
>CM030832.1:36829791-36849791 GCA_018105865.1 Metaphire vulgaris | reverse complement strand
GAGTAGCAGGCAGTTGAACTAGTAGACGGATTTCTGAAATCCGAGATGGAGCACGGAAGACGGAGAACCTTTGCTTATGATGAAAAACAGAAAAGCGTTTTGGATTCTTTCGAATCAACACGAGATTCAAATTACCAACTTAAGCGTCGCAGTCCACAGGGCGCCATGCGATGACTCAGCGCTCACAGACAAATGTCTCTCCCTCAGGGTAGCGATTATTCCAAGTAGGCCTTTCAGAGGTCAGAGGTGACCCCAAGGGGCACTTACAAATTTCAGGCCCCTCAATCCCCTAACTCTTGATGCGGATCTATCGGGTAATTTAACAGGTATCCGGGTAAACAAACTTATATATATATATATATATATATATATATATATATATATATATATATATATATATAAAATAGAGAATGTCTAGTTATAGTTTATAATATTCATCGCTTAGTAGAGTATTAACTTACTATAACTTTAAGTATCACAGAAAACAGGCCCGCCGGAACGAATTTTGGTCAGGAGGTGCAGATTTTTTTTCGAAGTGAAATTTTCTCTTTCAAATCCTTGACAAGCAAAAATAGGTATTCAACGCTAGAATTTACCTTCAAAATAGCTTGACAAGCAAAAAAGGTCGTCTGTACACTCTGCACCAGAGATGGACATGGGTTGGTTAACCCATGGGTTGGGTTAGGTTGGGTTGGGTTGGATTGGGTTGGGTCATAAATTTAGGCAGTTGTGGTGGGTTGGGTTGGGTTGGGTTGCAAAACGCTGATTTGCACGTGGCACAGTGCACACTCATTAGTTATAAAAAAAAATGGTTATCGTTTTCCGAATTTTCTCTGCAGTCTGCAAAACTGTCGCTGGCTCCTGTTTTTCAGGATTCAGGTGGGGGTGCAGCCCCTGGTTCTATTGATCCAAACACAGTTGTTCCTATATAATAAAGCATTAAAGGCTATCCCTCGCCGTTTTCCAGCGGTGCTATAGGTAAATGTTGATCCGCCGCCACGAGATATTTGCATAAGACCGGTTTCCATCGAGGGTGCATTGAACCCTGTAAATCCATCTTAATCCCCACCCAATAACATTTATGAGCTACTGCGTGGGAGTGCGTGCGAGCTTGCTAAGCAACTTCGATAATAGCTCTAGGGTTCCTTATTCGTTGACAGAAAATAATTTTCATAGGCCCTACAGCGACATATGAGAGGTAATTTTTAAAATGATTTTTATATGCCTGTTATTTTGAGACTCCATGGGTTGGGTTGGGTTTTTTAATGGGTCGGGTTGGGTTGGGTTCTAAAAAATGGAGTGTGCACCCCCCTGCAGTCTGCACCTCCTGTTTTTATTCAGTGCAGAGGGGGCCCATGCCCTCTTCCCACCTGAATTTTTCCAGGGTGGTAGGGCCCCACTTCGGGCGTGCCTGACAGAAAATAATTTTCAGTTTTTATACCCCCTTTTTTAAGTAGAGGCCCGAGTTAAGTGGCCCGCCTGCCCCCTCCCACCCGGCTGGTAGGGCATAATACCCAGACCAAAGACTTCTCGACACCCAGTGTGATGAAGATAGACCTGCATTACCCACACTTTGAATTCGCGCAATAGCAATAAACGTTTTAAAATTCGATAATAATATAGGAATTTTCATTCATTGATACAAGACGCAGTCTTTGATGATGGACAGGCGATTGTGGCTACACCTGGTGTGCAGGCTGGAAAACAGATGGCACAATTGACACAGTTGTTAGAGCTTCGGAGGTCCGGTAACCTATGGGCCTATACTCCATCATTCTATACTCTATAGCGTCAATGCGTTGACATAGAAAATAGTTAAATTGGCTGTCGTTAGGTGGCGAACAAATAATGGATGTTTGGCGGATGTTTTGTTGAATGTCATGACACACGTCACCATGTTGTCACGTGATTGGCTAAAATCAGATGACCTTCAACTTCGTTTTGTCCTATTGATATCGTTTGCATAGAGTTCGTCTTAAACACCTCAGCATAGAATTAGTCCTGAAAATACTACTCTGAGTTCAGCTCAGAATATACGCCCTATAATCCAATAGAGCATATATTCGACTATATATGCAGTGAAATTGCTAGGTGTCTGTTCAGTGTTCAGTATACAGACAGTAATGGCGCTATAGAAGTTAAAATTTTCAATGTCGCCACACTATCGTGTGAATTCAAAACTTGTGTCGTTTCACTTCATTTCGTGAGTCAAATTTTTAAAAAAACACGAAATTTTTTGGAAATAATTCATCGAGGCCAAATATTTGACGAATATGAATATAGACACACACACACACACACACACACACACACACACACACACATATATATATATATATATATATATGTACAAAATTTAAGCTGTCAGATCAGACTTTGACAGCGTGATGACGCTATGACGTCATGACACCATAAAACGTCGGTTCTGTGCGCGAAGATGCTTTAAATTCAAGTTTCTGTAATCAGAATAAAAATTAATGTGCAGTTTTTGTAGACTGGAAATCTACATAGCATGTAGGCCTATGACTAGCAGTGGCGGTCCCACCATGCTGATGACTGGGGGTGCATCCCCTCCCACCGGGGTACCGGATGATATTTTTTGCTTGTCAACCTATTTTCCAGTGAATTTTAAAAAAATTAGCGAAAAATTCTGCGGATGACCTTCTTTCTGGCTGGTCGGGTTTTTTGGCAAGGCTTATTAATATTTAGTGGGCAAAACACCAGCAATGACCTTTTTCTCTCTTTTCTTTTTTCTTCTTCACTTTGCATTCCCCACCAACTTCCGATAATTTTTTTCATCCCCCACTAAGAATCTGCATTGGAACTGCCACTGATGACTAGTAATTTACTACAGGTATTGAGCTTAGGCAACTAGTAACTATGAGTTAACTTTTGCAATGAAATGCCTGCTAAATGATTAGCTAATTACTATTTTAATTCATATATAAGTTTCTTTTTTACAGTTTAGTTAGCAATGTATTGGCAATAATCTGGATCCTGCGTGATTGTGGTTTGGAGCGTCATCGGTTGACGCCTCTATGCATTAAGTAATAAGCAGCGCTATAGAGTTTAAAGTTTAAATGGAATTAGATTAAAATATGTTATAATCTGGTCGGGAGCTACCGTTAAAAGTTAGGAATGTCAATTTAAAAAAAGAATAGACGTCTTCTAACTTGCTACATTCTGCAATAGAGACACGTATACACAGAAGTCTTTCAAATACCAAGTCTCTAAATAGAGGCATTATCAGTGGCGGTTCCACCATGTTGAGGATTGGGGACGCATCCTCCCCCACCGGGGTTCCGGATGAGCTTTTTTTGCTTGTCAGCCTATTTTCCGATGAGTTTTTAAAAAAAAATTTAGTGAAAAATACTGCAAATGACCTCTTTCTTGCTTGTCAGCCTTTTTGGCAAGGTTTCTTAACTTTTAGTGAGCAAAACACTACTAACAATTAACTTTTTTTCTCTCCTTTTTCTTGCTTTTCTTCTTCACTTTACATACCCCCACCAACTTCCAATAAATTTTTTTCATCACCTCCCCCACCAAGTATTCTTAGAACCGCCACTGGGCATTATACACCTATAAGACAGAAAATTGAATTTATAATTTTATATGGGATATAAGGATTTCTCCCTTCCTCCCATCATAAATCTGCATGTGCAGTATAGTTCGCCATTACTTTTTACGTTACAATTACGAAATTAACTATCTGATATCATAACAGATATATATATATAGCTGTTATGTATATATATCCAATTGAAATCCATACTAACAATATCCAATCCAATTTTGGGACTATGATCGCTGTTTGTGTGGTTATTTTAATTAGACAGTAGGTTAATCAAATAAAAAATTGAAATTTCAATGTCTGTATATAGATATATTTCACGGCGAGAATCTAAACTCTTGTCTTTGTAATAATATGATTGGAGGTAATGTGAGACTTACACTTAAGATTAGGATAGCGCCATGAATGACCAACGAAGTTAATACACTTTGCGATTTCATCCTTATTTCGTACAATCGTTTTATCGTTTATAATCATTGTTGATAAAATTAACCAATCTCTCTCTCATGAGTTTATATGCTCAATAGACCTATACTTATATTATATATATATTACTTATATAATATATATATTATATATACTTATAATATATATATATATATATATATATATATATTTATAATCTCCTTTGTTATGCAATGCACAATTGGATTATTAGATTGACACTTTGTACCTCTGGGAATACAGAAGACTGAATTTATTTTGAATAATCATGATTCTTCATTTTATGATAATTGTATAACTAATGCGTAGTGTCTTCGAAATAGTAGGTTAACAACATCGTTTTCGTCCTGGAATAAATAAATTCGATCCCGAAGTAAATTATGCTTACGCCCTCTTTGAAAATTTCTAGCTAAACACACGGTTTTGCAAATTACTAAACATTGGACTAATTAATTTTACCTTTTCCTTGTTATAATTATATTCATGGCTTATATATATATATATATATATATATATATATATATATATAAGCACATCTCTAGTTGTGACCTGATTTTGAAAAATACATGGATGGCCAGTGACTGGGGTATGAGTCTGTGGAATTAGACATCGAATGTGCTGTGCATAAGTAGCGTAATTCAAACGTAAGTTTTGCAATAAGCCATCAAACCATCCAGGAAAATTCTTCCCCCCCCCCACTCTGGTTTTTAAACAGTGCTACCTGCGATATCCAGGTGTTCCCACTTGGTCAGTAATTCGCTGTTCCAGTTTTTCAGTGTCACCAATGAATGTATTGTGCGTTCTCTTTGAGTTTTACCTTCTTTGCAGATTTGAAAAACCTGTATTGTTTTTTCACGCAAAAATTTCAATTAATTGTTTATCTTCTTCCTGGGGAAAAGCCATTTTGAAATTATGCCAAATCTGCATTGTCGTATGTAATCGGAATGTAATCCACCGTAATAAATTTTTGTTCCGTCAAATAACGCGATAATTTGTTCCCAAAATCATGAAAGTATTTTGATAGCCTATATTCGTAAAGTTGTGCAGTAAAAATTAACTGTTGGCTCGCTTTTTCCGGACACAGTCTATATACACCGTGCGTTGAAATTATAATGTGGATATTGCTCTTAATGAAAAATTGAGCGAATATCCTGCCTGTATGATCCAGCTAGGTCATGATCACGTGATCTATTTACATACTCTAACGTTCAAACAGAATTAATGTGTCGGACACTCGTCTCTGTCTGTCTGTCTGCATGTCTGTCTGTCTGTCTGTCTGTCTGTCTCTCTCTCTCTCTCTCTCTCTCTCTCTCTCTCTCTCTCTCTCTCTCTCTCTCTATATATATATATATATATATATATATATATATATATATATATATATATATATATATATAACACACACCGACTTGTGTGTGTTGAAATATATATATATATATATATATATATACATATATATAGGCACTAACACACACCGACGTATATATATATATATATATATATATATATATATATATATTTCAACACACACACGTCGGTGTGTGTTAGTGCCTATATATTTATCACAGACTGTAAAATTTGTAAAATCCTATAGGCCTAGCTGTTAATCCATGTTAAGCAACTTCTACCAAGCACTGATTTTTTTCTGTTGCCCTGATCAAGTATTACTTTTTGAATTTTTCAACAGAAAGTGAAATCTTCATCTTTGACCCGTGACCTTGTAGCATTCATCCTTTGAACCTGTGCGCCTACAGCGCAGGAACTTGCAAACTGTCAGTGGACAAAGCATAACGTCCTATAGATTAGAAGTGGCTCGTTATGTGTGCCTTTAGCTGTGGTGTGAGTGTGTTACACGTTTGCCTTGTATGGGTTTATTACAGTACAAAAGTCGGTTTTAGAATTAGCTTCTGTTGTTTGAATCAAGCTACAAAGATCTTGCGTTAGAAAATCCAGCAAGTGGCGCCACCTATCCGTTCGAAATGCGAACACTATATATATAGAAAGAATGAATCGATTGCAATCGGTCCTGAACCACGCAGCGCGAGTTGTCTTTATAGGACACGCTGGGGCGACCATGTCACACCGCTTCTCAGAGACCGACTTCATTGGCTCCGGGTACCAGAGCGGATTATAATTATATAAACGCTGCTGGTTCACTTTTCGAGCGCTTCACGATCCAACTTGCCCAGAATATCTGGCCTCACTCGTGCAGAGGTCGACGACAAATGAACGAAGATTACACCTGCGGTCCAGTCAACATGGGAAACTCCTCGTCCTTCCACCATCCAAGACCATCAAGATGGAAGAAAGGTCGTTGGCGCGGGGAAACCCTGCATTGTGGAACACTCTGCCGGACAACGTGACCACCGCAGACTCTGCCGGACTTTTTTAAAATTAAGAACTTAAAAACTTAAGAACTTAAAAACTCACTTATTTAGAGTGATCTACTTGAGCTACAAGAACTCTGCTAACAACAGTTAAAAGGCAAAGTATGTTATTTTGGACACGTCATGAGAAAAAAGGCTTTTGTCTAGAAAAAGAATTAATTCAAGGAACATTATCCGGCGGACGATCACGTGGAAGACCAAGAACAGCCTGGCTGGATAACATAACAACATGGACTGGACTCTCGTTTCAAAACATGATTCGGAAAACAGAAGAACGACAGACATGGAGAGATGTGATACATAGTGTAGCCCAACCTTGCGTCGAGGATGGCTAAAGAACAGAACAGAACAGAACTTGTGATGATTATGTGTGAAGCGTTCTTGTCGTGGGCCTTAACCCTGCTACTGCGCTTAAAAAATTGGCCGAGAATAAATAAATAAATAAATAAATAAATAAATAAATAAATAAATAAATAAATAAATAAATAAACACTTTGCCCAATGCTGCGTTCCTTTCAACGGCAGTCGCTGCATGTCGCGTTCATTTGGCAACGATGCTTTCGAATTTGATGAAGCACCTTTAAATTAGCCAGAAAATGCCACAAAAGAGTCGAAGATGGCTCGACTTGCGCATGCGCAGTCAAACATTCGCGTCACGCGTGATTCAGTAGTTTGTTTACTAATTGTCTTGAGGCCAACTTACTGTCAATACACTTTAATTTAACGATTGGCGATAATTTTTCGAGAGTTGTGTCATGGTAAGTGTCGCTAATGTACGCTTATTAAAGCAGAAATCCACTGTAAACCAACGGAAAAGAACAAAAACCCGGTAATTTCATCCAACTGTTAAGAATGTATTATTAGAATATTCAAATATTTCTGCCTTAGCCAGTTTAAAAGCATAGTATAGAGACAGCGATCCAACAACGTCACATTTAAAGGAACCTGGTCGTCGAAAAACAACTAAAGTCGCATGAATAGAATAGTGAAACAATCACCACGTAGATGTTCTGAGAACACGCTATATAGGCCGTGCATCCTAAACTGATACTTTTGTGCAAATTGGGAAAACTCTTCCGAATCATGTTAAAGTCTGTGAAGATTTTCAGAATTAATGTCTTTATATTTGTCTTCGGGCCAATTATGAATCATTTCAATTTTATTCGATGTACTGTATATAGAAAAGACACTTGCAGAAAATGCCATTCCCCTCCGAATTTTTCATGTATCTGAATCCTCGTTCTGCCTGCCACAGTACATAGGACCTGCAACATTGGATTTTACAAGGTAGCGACATAAAAAACAATCGAAAAAGCGCGATTTATACACATTTAAGCACAGCGAAACACAGCAAATTCTCAAAAGCGAAGGGAATTGTATACAGACAAACGATAATCTTTGAGTCATGGTATACAGTGTCGCTACTATCGCTATACGTTTATTAAGAACAGAAATCAAAACTTCTCTTTATAAAACATTTCAACAGTTACATCAGAGACGCGAATGTGTCACCCAGAAATATTACCCACGAGCCACGTGACCTATTGAAACCTTAACCCACATTGTTCCATGACCGATCGGTCATTGGCAAATGAATATCTATAAAATATCTTTTCAAAGTCGTTTAGCTATACTAAGATTTCTGTTAAGTAGTGACCGAACACACATAACCATTTTACAATAAGACAGTACAGAACAGACCAATAAAAATGTTCACTAACACGACACAGCAAGTAGGTTTAATCGAGAAGGCCTCATAAAGTAGACCTAATCGTCGCTACCATAGAGAGGATGCAAAGATTGCATTGTAAATGTTTTTTTGCAATAAATGTGAACATGAACTTGCATGACTGCATCCGTTATCTTCAGAATTTGATGGTCCATGAGTTAAGACATATTGAAATCATGCGCCCTCTAGAGTTGATCTGACAGTTTGTTTTGAACAAATATAACATCGACTCATTGTAGTTGTATAAAAGCGAAATGCATGCACACACGCATGGATTCAATTATTGATCCTACAAAATCACTTCAATTTCTATTAGCTGTAGAATACGCTGTGATATGCAAAAGAGATAAAGAAAATTCCCAAACTATCTTAAAGTATTGATCTCTGTTTGAAATCATTGAATGACAATAAATTTTCGATGAATATAGTCTCAATTGACCGAAGTTAATTGTGATTCTGCTGCTGTTATAAGACAGGCATTCGGTATCGATGCAGGAACTGAAAAATTGGCTTAACTGAGATAAATATTTCAGTGGCTGCCATTTGACAGCATGATCATTTCAACAATGCTTCAATAAATCGATCAATTTCTAGCATTTATGACGTAGTTAAATTTAGGTTTAAACCCGTCACTACTTTGATCAATAGCACTAAATTTTGCACTTCTAAAGAAATTCGAAGCATCATATGCATGAGGTATTCATTCAATACGACATACACATGTACGGTTTATATGTATGGCCTATGCACATCGGAACAGCTAAATGCCATGCACATAATTTCTTTGTGTCCTTACTATGAAAAAAAGAGGACACATAAATAGACACCTCTAAAAACGCCGGAGAAGTTTAATTTTCTGACGCTCTTGTACGTTTCTCAGCTGACGGAGCATAAATGCAATTCTTATATTGATTAAAACCCGCCTAATTTATCGATAACATCTATTATGGAAGTACTAAATTGAGGTGTGCATGGACTATCTAAGTAAGAAAATGGGATGGCAATGATATCACATTATAGGCTTTCATGTCATTACTATGCATTTTGCACTACAAGTCTTATATAGAATACAATGCGTCTGTGACCTATAAGTATAATTAATAAACGCAACGCAATTTTAGATATTAATAAAAATATTTGCATTTGAATTTAGCTTAGCCTATGGGCCTATATATATATATATATATATATATATATATATATATATATATATATATATCATATGCACTTTATGGTGTATGCACGTTAGCATATTTATTTGTTTTGTCACAATATACCCACAGCATTTTCGGTTTATTTGAAAATTTTAAAAGCCTACCAAATTTTACCAAACTATTTTCGAATACAGACCAAAAGTAGCCTACATGGCGTATAAAACAAAACATATCGAAGTATAGTCGACCAAAGTAAAACAACATCTAAAACAACCTTTCACCAAAATGTCGTCGTGATCAGTGTCAGTTGTAGTGTTATTATTAATATTTAAGATATAAATTTCTTGACATCAAGCCTCCTAACCTTATAAACTATCATTTCAAAAGATGCATTTGAAGTCCTATTTGTATGTACAAACCTTTAGTTGGCAAATATATTAGTCTCAATTCGCATTATTCAGATCGCGGCAAAGTAAAAAAAAGACCTATAGGCTATATATATTTATTACATGTGCAATAATTTATGCGTGTATTACGCACCAGCATGTGCCATAGATGTATTATATATATATATGTATATATATATATATATAGTGATTTATGGGCTGAGTGCTTTGTCGCTTTATTCTCTTTTTCTTAGGTCCTATTGCCTAATGTCTCTACCGTGTTCTTTTAGCCACAGAACTAAATCATGTTTAGGCTTACATGACGATCTCGTATGTCCCCATATATAATAGCTATGAACAGCCGCTCGTATGTCTTCAATCACGCGTTTTCTGTCACATCTCTCGTCGTGGCTAACAGTGTGCGTAATTAACAAGCAAAGGGTCGAATAATTTTTATCATTAATACTTTATTTGATCAAAATTAACATACGGGCAAATATATTTCGAGGCAAATGTCTTCACTTAACTAGACAAATTCAAATTGCACATAAGCTTACCAAGAGGTTCAATAGATAGTGAATTATATATATATATATATATATATATATATATATATATATATATATATATATATATATATATGAACTTGAACTTAGCGAGGCCCAGCTGGCCAAAACCTCTTTGCAGGCAGAAGTTGTGCATTACAAAACGATCCTGGCAGATACGGAGAGAATCCTTAAGCAGATCGAAAACAACGTTGACACTGAAGAGCAGAAATGGCGACAAAAATGCGAAATTACTATGGAAGAAAACGAAAATTGACAAGATTGAAAGAGAACAACGATATTAGAGGCGACTGATTAGAATTTGGCTTCAGATTCCACGTCATCAAGACCATTACTGAACAAATTTGATACTACTCATTGCCATAAAAAACATGAGGGTGCTTTTTGAACACCAGTCTACATGCATGAAACAAATCTTTCTGATTTCTTTTGCTGTAATTTTGTATAGCTGTTCGTATTAATATATATATATATATATATATATATATATATATATATTATAATATATATGTATGTAGATTAAGGTCAAAAGAAAAATATTGTAGCTTATAATTATATATAAGCTTATGTATAAGTATATGCATAATGTGTATGCACAATTGCACATAGGCCCCTTATATGTATGAAATTATTTAACGTGTATGTAATTGGTTTGTTTTGGATGTTCAAAGGAGAAACGCTTAACTGTCGTCTGGCTCTCTCTCTCTCTCTCTCTCTCTCTCTCTCTCTCTCTCTCTCTCTCTAAAAAAAGTAATTGTCAATTGTCACGTGACCTGATGACTTTTTTGTATCATCTCCCGTGATACATGTCCCAAAAGTGGGCGCACAAACACACACACGCACGCACACACACACGCGCACACGCGTGTATATATATATATATATATAACATGTGTATACGCTACCAGCTATATATGCAGACGTGCAAACAGTTGCGTTCCAGACGACAGATTACGAACTTGACCCGCGAGCCGTGACCTTCAACCTATGTGACCTTGCTATTCTCTTCTTCGTTTGACTTGAAATGGCGCCGAACCACAAGCGCTTTGCATGTGGACTTGGTGGTGTCACGTGACTGTGATCACAAGTCAACACATAGATCGATTTTCGATTTTTTTAAATGTCGCGTATAGAGGTCGCAGCCACCTTCGGAAAAAGTAATTTACATCGCCTCTCTCTCTCTCTCTCTCTCTCTCTCTCTCTCTCTCTCTCATCTGAGTAGAATGATTGTGACGTCACAAGGGTTGTTTTGATACTTAGTCATCGAGTTGATGTTTTATATTGTTTAATCATTAATGGATGTAAATCCGTCTTCAATAACGTAGCAACGGAAGTGGGCGATGGGGTAAAGGGGGTTGAGGCCCCATATTCTAACAACGGGGCGAATAGGGTAATTGTCGACATGCTCAAAATGTCTGGTTGCATGTAAAAAAATTCAATTAATTTCTACAAATTTTGTGCCCAGCGTCGAAAGGAAAGAAACTGAGAAAACTGACTTTGAGCGCATCACAGACCAGGTCGAACCAGTAAAAGCAGGAAAAGTGCATCTGTAGTTTTAATCTTTCGTCAATTAAATGTCACGATTTGTTAACTGAAGATTTGTTAACCTGCTAATTTAAATTTGTTATCTCCTATCCTGGGCGCCAAATCCTGGACTAATTTGAGGGGGTTTTATAGATGTTAGGCTATATGATCAATCACTGCTTTCTTGAAAAATCAACTTCTCTTTTTGCGATATTTCGTAGTGGGGAGTGGGGACCTAGGCGTGGACGCCAAATTTGCCCCTAAATTTGTCCCCAAATCGAATGTCTCTTTTGTACAATGAGAGAGAAAGAATCAGAGCTTCGTCCTGCAGTCGTCTTTATTAACATTTCAGTTGTTGTCCAATGCGTTGTCTTCGTTGTTCGCATCGACATTTTTCTTTTTTCTTCTTTCTTCCGTTCTGCTTTGTAGACGGCCACTGTCTCCTTCTCTCCATTCAGTTGTCTGCTTCGGCTTCTAAAGCGCCAGGCAGCAGACAATCTGTGCAAATCATTTGGTTATTCTTCGGGTTGTTTACTGGCTCTAATGAAAGCCGATTGCTAAGCCGCTACCGAGCGCTGAGTTAGCGCTACAATGCTGTTCCGCTGTCATTGCAACACAGCGCTGACTTAGCAATCCATTCAGCGCTGACTTAGCGCCACTGAGCTGGACTTAATTAAACGGAGCAGAGCGAATGAACGCACAAACACACAGCGGAAGCGGAGTGACAATGATGACGTCAATCCACAGAACAAAGGATCAATCGCACCGGGTCAAGACATGTGCTGTGGAACAGAGACAACAGTTAGGCGGAAATGCCGAGGTTTTTGGACCTGGAAAGGAGAAAAGAGAAAAGGAGAAAAGAAAGGCGAAACGAGGAAGAATAAATGTTGTCTCCTCTAGACTTGCCAGGTCTATCGATTTTAGCTAAAACGACAGACAGACAGACAGACAGACAGACAGACAGACAGACAGACAGACAGACAGACAGACAGACAGACAGACAGACACACACACACCAAATAATCCAGATATGTGTAGATAAGAGACTGGAACTGGAAAGGGTAATGCGGCAATCTCTTTCTTGAATCAATCCATCCATCCATCCATCCATCCTTGAAGACAGTCGCACTGTCACGTGATGTCCGTAAGGTAACTCCTTCGTCTTATTGGGTCTTCATGGTAGCAGAACGATTGCTGCTTTTGTGGCGTGCGGTCTCCTCTAAATTTAGTCTAAACGGCAACTTGCATCTGGTGCAGTAAGAAGCACAGATAGGAAGAAGCAGAAGTCTTTTCCAGTTGGATTTCATGTTGTAATATCGTAATTGATTAGGTTTAGCAATACATTATTTTCTCTAAAATTAAGTCATTTTGTTCGGTTTATTATCTAGCTCATTTATATCCACCTTTAAAGTGTCACCAATTCTACACTTTATTAAATTCTCTGTCATCGACTTTGTCTAAATTAGTTTCGGTTTAGATTCTTATGAACTTTCAGTTTCGTTCTATACATCAGTAACTAATCAGTAACTAACAGATTAACTTCGGATAAACTGAATGCAGACCACGCTTTCTCCAATTTACAAACTGCGTTTAAGTGGCTTTAAAATTATTTATTTCAAGCACAACATTACACGTTAACAACACCTTTATTTCAGTTCAGTTCGGATGAATATAGGCGTCAAATTGATTGTCAGCAATATAATAAAAACATCAACAAAACCATTAAATAATGAAAACGCACCGAATACTGATAGTAAACACGAATAATTATTAAAGCAGATTACGACCCACAACACCAGGTGGCTACGTACCACAAAACAACTACGTCTAAGACACCGTCTTTAGCTGTCCGAGTCTCCAAATATTTATAATTTTCAATGCCGATTGAATTTTGCATTTTAAAATGAAAAGGGCCTGAATTTCGACCGTCTGTTTTGGAACTGCACTGATGCCCAGCTGTATTTAGAAGGACGGAACATCAAGCTATGCTAAGAACAATAAGTGTTAACTTTACCCAGAAACAGCCGAATAATATAATACACACGCTGCAGTGCCGATAAGAGTTAAGCACAAATATAGACGACAACGGGGTTTTTAAAAAGACAATTAGACCTATTCTACATTAAAACTGTGAATGGCTCGTAAGAAGTAAAAATGAAAACGAAAGCTAAACTGAAACGGAAACTGAAAGCATATTTATTTCAAAAGAGCATTAACAAATATCAAATACTCACTGAACACTGTCACAGAAAAGATTGCCTAAAACGATAGGTTCGTGGTTCATATCATGGAGCTCCAACTGTAGTCGACAATACATTTTTCAGATACTGAAACAGGCCAAGTGTCAATACCAGTCAGTCGTGAATATCCGATGTACAGGTTGGACGAGTGTAAATACAGCACAGGCCTAAGTGTTCGCAAGTCTTAATAGGTGAGACACTTCTGTGACGTCACGTCAACAGCAGCACCACCTGTAGATATGCAAAGAAACTGGAGCAAAATGATCCATACACAACAACAATAACAACAACATATATATATATATATACGTATACAGCACTCTCACAACATACGGTAAAGGGCGAAACAATTCAGAACACACACACACTCAGTGCACGAAAAATCTCATCAAAGTGCCATCAGGAAGAGTACGTAGGCCTACATACGGTACATTATCCGTCATTTCAACGAAATCTTAAATTCAGTGGCGCAACCATGATTTCTGAATAGGGAGGGACACTTCGGAATTTGTTCGATCGTCTTCTCAAACGCTTTAAAGTCTGCTGTCTGGTGCGTTTTCCTCGGTCTGATACTACCTCCTCCCCCAACCCCTCAACTACCCACCGGTTTTGGACGAATCTCACGACCGGTCCCGGTTCGCATAGGGGGATCGGGCCCGCCCCCCCGAGTGACGACGCCAACGCTAAGATAAAAAGGTATCATACCAGATGCTTGCTTACCAAACAGTGCAAAAGTCTATAGGGTTAGGGTTTTTCGTTGAATTCCATTATAGTATTAGTAGTAGAAAGTTTCGTCTAGCAAATTAAAATACTATTGTTGTGTGAAAATGTCTCTCAACGCTGTACCAATATTGTAGGACTTTCTACTTTATAAGATCTCCTTCAATAGAGATTACACTTACAAAGTTACAAGTAAACGATCATTCCAACTAGACGCAGTAATGCAACAGTAGGGAAGTGTTCTGTGTATTATGACGAACTCTGTCATTAATTCTTCTTCTTCTTTAGGTGCCTTGTTTTACAACGTTGGCGACCATGGACTTCCACTCATCTCTGTCCTATGTCGCTTGTAGCAGTTCTACTTCTGATATTTTGTCTTTCACGTCGCATAGCAGGTTTTCGATGAACGTCAATCCTTGTCTCCCTCTTGCTCTTTTCCCCATCACTTTCCCTGTTGTGACTAAGTTTTCCAGGCCTTTTTTCCTCATTATGTGTCCGAAGAATTCTAGTTGTCTTTTCTTTATAGTCTTTGTCATTAATTAATCAACTCATAATAAACTATAAATCTCATGGAATAAGACCAAGGCAGTCTAAAATCTAAATCTAATTGATTTCAGTCATGAGAAAATTTCAAGAGACATACAAGAAAATGCTCAGTCTACCAGTTATTTCCCAATATTTCAATAATAAACAACGCGTAGAGTCTTAAACCAATTTATTGGTTTGGATTTTTGTCTCGTGTGTTATATTTCAGGAATTTTCTGGGTGCGAAAGGAATGTAGCAATGGTCTTTATTTGACAGGACTATACGACAGTTTCTAAATAAGGAAAATATCTGAAACATTGCTGGAAATTGCAGGTAAGCAGCGCAGTAGACGAGATATTACCCAAAATGCACCGCACGCGAATGAACTTAACTGACCTCTTCACCTTTGGAGTTGCCGTCATCTCAGCTGTAATTACGGTCATTTATCAATGAATTTCTATAGCGCCGGATTTGAATTGTAAGCCCCCAATTGTCAAATCCAACAAGTCAGGACCAGACATGGACATGGGTCCATTTTTTAAAACCCAACCCATCATGATTTAGACCCAACACAGGAAAGTAATAGTGTTACTTGACCCAACCAAACCAAACCAAACCCGCTGTAATAGATTCTGATTTCTTAGACCATGACCTGTTTTCTTATCCATCCCAACCCACCATAAAACATGGAAATTTCTGACCCAACCCATGTTCATGTCTGAGTAGGACTACATCATCTAGTAGAGATACATTTGTAATATCCGACACGCATTGTCACGTGACACTGTCAGTACAAAAGTACGCCTAGTTGATATAGCGCAATACTTAGATTACATGCAACAGCTATGGTTTGCAGGCAGCAACATATTATAAAACAAGAAGATTTCGCAACAACTTAAAGAGTACACAGCACGTCGAGGCTAACAATAAAAGCTAACATAGTTTCAAACGGTAAAAAATTAACCCAAGATGTAACTCAGGGGCGGAGCCAGAAAAAACTTTCACCTGCATTTTTTTAAATGGTAAAATGATTGATGTTTCCAAGCTCCGCCCCTCAGCGTAATGCCGCTTTAAGTCTAGTTTCTAAAATCTAAATTTACCCAACGTTTCAATCCGCAATTCTCTCGATAGTAAAAGAAACACACAAAAAACATTCCTTTTAGGCTCACTGTGGCAACAGTCGCAACAGCTGAATAACTCTGATAAAATGTAGGTCATGGAAAGGTTGGTATTATTACCGGTAGGCGGAGCCAGCTTGCCTTGAAGGCAGTGGCGGCCGGTGGGTCTAAAAAGTGGGGGCTGCAATGTTGGTGAGAAAAATTTAACCCTTAAATTTAGACTGGGAATTCATTTTCTTAGAAATTCCCGCTACAGATTGAATGTTTTAGTTTTACTTCCTCTACCCTCTGTTCTGTCGCCTTCATACAGTGAAGGGCAGAGGCAGGCGATATGCCTTAAGCCAGTTAAGGCATGTTGGCAACAAGCCAACACCCTTCCCCGCAGAGGATGCCTCAGTCTGGGGCGGCGAGTTGAAACGTGCGCGTCGCAACAGTCCAACGACACAGCCACGCCCACTTCAGCAATTCAAAGTCTCTCCTGTAATACTGTATTACGCCTATGTGGTCCATACGCAGCGTGAAAATGTTAGTGTGTCGCAGAGAAACTGCGACACACACACAGTTCACGTCACATCGCAGCCCTCGGAGCGCAGTCAAAAACTCAAACCTACTAATTTCCCTGATAGGGAATTGGCTTGCTGCACCAAACAAAATTCCATATGAAATTATTGTTGTTATTGACAAATTGTGCAGCGAAAAATTGGGAGTTGCGCTGGGGTTGCGCACCCAGCGACATGGTCACCGGCCGCCACTGCTTGAAGGCGGGGTTACAACTCATTAGGAATTCAAAGCTCCGCCCAATCGTACTAAAAGAATTACCACTGCTATTAAAAATAGATCAATATCCAAAATAGATAAATATTCTAATACCATAATAAACATATTTTGCTGTACGAGAGAAAGAGATTCGAATGGTTAGAGGACGTTTTTGAAATGGCTCAAATGCTGTCGGCGAATTAAACGGTTGCTCGAACAAGTTCAAATTTATCAGAAAAACGAAAACATGCACTATTAAACAACACAAGTAAATAGTTTTCTATCAGATAGATAGCTAGACGCTGATTGTCGAAACTATTATTGAATAGATAAAATATTAAAAAGAAACAACTCTATATTTCTAATTTATCCAGAACGCTGCCACACGCTTCAAACGAAGATTTTCAATCAAGAAAACTGAACAGATTTTCAACCAAAACACTTGAACATTGATCAATCACGCAGTAAATACGAATTTTTATGACCCCCACCAATACCTGTCGTCAAATAATGGGTTCATTGAGTCAAGTAATTTATAATTTAACAACCATTCACGCTAAAAGTGTAATCTAAATGAGTATTTGTATAAGAAGATAATGAAAACGTCGACAACAATAAAATGGCAATCAATGATGCTGTTAATTGTGCGCTCAAATGGTCACAAAATACAAGCAAGTCCGCCAATGATGGACCAAACACTTGGAAATTATTCAAAGTCGTTTTTGAAATTGGTGGTGGGAGGGGGTATGGACTGTGTGTGTGGAGGGGTGGGTTGAAGACAGACAGGAGGGGTCATAAAAAACCACGCATGCACTCGATGGCAGATTTCATAAGCGCAAAAATGTCCACACGCTGTTGATATGAAGATTGTCGAGCAGCAATATAAATAGATTCGAATAACGCACGCTTTATGTCACTATGACGTCATCACCACAGATAATAGACTTATATCACGTGTCTACAGGTAGTCATGATTCTGAAGAATGGAAACTGATGTCAACTGGGTATCGTCATCAAAAATGCGTATTGCATATTATGGGCATCGAAATATGCGCAACGGATGTTGTTGTTAATTGAAAACAGGGTAAGGCGGGGCAAATTGGTTCTGCGGTTGTATTATGGCCGTATTCTGTATGAAAACGGCCTCATTGGGTCGCACAAAGACTCAAACGTAAAACTATACACACACATTGTACATAATTAAGCTGATGAACAACGAGAATGATATAGCGCTATTATATCATGCTTTTCAAGCAAGTTCTGTGATAAAGTCATTCGTAAAATACTTAACGCGTTAGTATAAGATTGTGCCACTTTACCCAACTTATCATGCTGAACAATTATAAACACAAGTACTAACAAAAACATTGCTGTTTAAAACTTGTAAAAACAACAACAACGACAAAATCAGATAATAATAATAATAATAATAATAATAATAATAATAATAATAATAATAAAAGGGAACATGATTAAAAAGGTTATCAGCTTAACAAATAACTCAATAATAGTCGAATAACAGATAACAGACACGCATATTGTTGTTGTTTTGTTGTCACGCACTTGTCAACTCTCACATCATATGTAACGTAACGCATGCAGTAAATGATGATACGAAAGAATCAAATTCATAGAACGAACACGTGACACGCCCACGTGACCGACCGACCGTCTGACGTCACATTCCATCACGTGACCACAAAGATTACGATCAATTCAGATGACGATTGCACGCACCGTGAATTCACTCGAATCGTGACGTCAGAAGTATGACGCAGCTATGACCAGTAGCGGCACCAGGATTTGGCAAGTGGGGGGTAAGGGGGTGGGGGTTGAGGTGGCAACTTCTAGGCATGGGGCCACTTAGGAGGACTAGTCTAGTTGCTTAGAATGAGTGCACTACAGTATGGGGGCCACTGGGGAGGTATTCAATAGAGGCACGGCCCCCTGTGGAGCCTCGTCACAGGTTTCGTCTGATAAGTGCATCGGATAAGTGCGAAGTGCAGAAAGACGCAGGTAAACAGGTCAAAGTCGGACCGGAAAAACAGGTAAGAAAACCATTGGAGAAAAAACCTTAGTAACAGCAGGGACAGCTCTTAGAACAAGCAAAGGGGCAGCAGACCCTCCCTCCCTCACCCCAACCCCCAAAAAATCTGGCGCAAAAGTCGGAAATATAAGACAATTGTCTAATAAAAGATTCGCAGCGAAACTCAGGATTTTAAACGAATTAAAGAAATAAATCGGACAAAATAATTTAAAAATCGACTCTGCTCTTCTCTAAAGTCACTCTCCGTGAAATGGCGTCGAATTTATATAGCGTCTTAATATGTCACAATACAGTCGGCCAGTCACGTGGTCACGGGATACGCGATCGCGCAAAAACGGCATCTATGTACAAATATAATTATTCATAATTAATAATAATAACGTTATTATTATTATTATTATCGTTGTTATCGACAGTAATTCGATTCACGTACAGAAATAGTTTTGCAGTGAAATCGAAAGCGAAACTCAGATGCCGTCGGAGCTGGACGAGGAGAGTTTCGCCCGTCTTTCGGTTTCGTTTAGCTCCTTGATCGTCTGCACTTCCTTCTTCTCCTTCATCCGTCGGTTCTGGAACCAGATCTTGATCTGGCGTTCCGTCAACGACAGCTCACGTGACAGCTCGATTCGTCTGCTCCGAGACAGGTACTTGTTGAACTTGAAGTCCTTTTCCAGCTCCAGGGTCTGGTAGCAGGTGTACGTCTGCCGACCACGGCGTCTCTGGCTAGAGTTCGGACCTGGAAAGACAAGCAAGGATCCGGTTAAAGTGGAAAATATTACGGCGATGATGATGATGGCGGTGATGATGATGACGACGACGATGACAATAACTA
>CM030832.1:36659791-36824791 GCA_018105865.1 Metaphire vulgaris | reverse complement strand
ATGAGGAGGGGTGTAGGAGGCAACTAGATCACGTGACCGCTGGCCGTGACGTCAACCGGCCTTGCTCTGTACAGTGTCGAGGACGCCAAAGGCATAAAAGCCAGTCAGGTTAAAGGACAGTCGGACAGTCAAATGCCTGGCGGGTCAGTCAAAATCACAGGCAGTACCAGTCAAACTGGTTGTAGAACTAGTGAAACGATAAAACCAGCCAGGCAAACAACTATAGTAAACCAGACAACGAGCTCCAACAGAGCCAGTCAAACCAGCAAAGCAGTTAGCACAGCCGACATTATCACCAGCAACAACAGGAACAACGACATCATCATCATCATCATCACCCCATAATCATCATCATCATCACCACATCATCATCAACTAAGAACAAGAGCACTGTTGCAATTCTGTACAGCAGCATTTCGTTTGCCTTAAACCGAACAGCTGTCAACTCTTTCGATGAATAAGGAGTGAAAACTGCAAATTGCAAAAATGACGTCACACATCGAACTGACGTCACGTATAATAGCAGAACATTCCATCGCATGATTGCTAAATTACTCTGGTATGCACAAGTATTTATGTGTGGATTCGGATATCCCTGGCTGCTGCATGGCTTCCGTCCTGGATATTCGATCCAGTAGACTAAAAGGAATTCCAAAGAGGACAAAAATACCGGCGCCAATTACAGCGTAGAAGGTGTTCTGGAAGCTCTCTCTACGTCTCTACATGTCCTTAAAGTTTCCCTCTCTACTTCCGAGTAGATTCAAGGCTGGTCTGGCGTTCATCTCCTAACACTTGAACCGTCAGGATGCGCGGATAAAGGCCGTGGGGTCTGATTTACTGCATGCAAAGACTCGATTCCTGCCTCATGAGCCGCAGCGGTGATGCGCAGAGAAACCGCGGGGCCAGTTGGGATGCTCCAGGCGATGACGTCATAAGGCCTGAAAATTCGCCTCGTCAGCAACTATAGGCCAGCACGTTTGCGACATGTAGGAATTTAATCGCCCATAGTGCACCATGCAGGTTTCATCCCAAAGCAATTAGCACACTAGCGATGGCAATGGATCATCCGAACTGACCAACGACCTTTTTGAACCATGACCCATTGGCGACCCATTTGACCCTTGACCCAATGACCCATTCACATTTTTTGCATATATTCGCCTTATTCCAACTCAACAGCATGAGCGCGCACACACACACATGCGACAAAGGTACGAAATTCCTGCTGCGCACTGTTATACTCTGGCGCTACATAAAGTATCGTTTACCACTCATTAATTTACGGTGTCGTTTGGCGCGATGCGTGGCGCCCCTAGCGACGAAAGGCTTCACCTCCAGATGCAATAGATCGAGGCAGTTAATGCGACCATAAAATGGCGCCGACTCCGCTGTCACGACATCCCTAGCGTCATCCCTAGCATCACTCCCAGCGCCACCTAGTGTCTTTGTCATGTCGGCGATGTCACTTATGTAGCGCCTTCTTCTGACATACTAGTGACGTCTCTAAACCCTGTGTCGTTCATATCCGGAACTGCGTGGCACCTTTCTCTTGTCGAGATTCTACTAGTTTTTAACACAAAATCTACAGCAAAGTGATCGAAAAGCCATGAAGATCTGGGTTAGTGTTAGATCTAGCTTGGTTTGTTTTCACTTCATCAATTCTACTTAAAATGGAGAAAATTTGGAGAGAGAGAAAATTAATTGTCTCAGATAAGCAACTTATGTATACAGGGTAATTTCTAGGATTCTCAATTGGGGGGCGGTATTTCTGAGGGTTACCCGCCGAAAAAGTCTGACAAGCAAAAAAAGGGTCATCCCTGGCTCAATTTAAAGGGTGTTGAGGGTGTGTCAGTCACAGATTGGGCAGAGGGCGAAGAGGGTGTGTAAAAATATCCGTGTCTGTACATAATCAAGAACTTTTCCAAGAATGTGAACCACCAACTAATTTCGGCATCCTATAAAATCTCTGTTCTAATCAGAATTTCGGGTGGGTAGGGTAGGGTGGGGTGGGAAGGGTAGAGAGGAGAGTGCATGCCACCGTCCGTGAGGGGTAGACGTCTACCTACCCCTACCCCTACCCCCACTCCACTTCAGGCCCAGTCCCGATGAATCGTTGACTAGAGAAGAAACTTTAGGTAAATGGTCGAATGGCCGCGTACTGCTTATTCAGTCAAGCGCATTGAACGCAGGGCTAGAACTTGTGTTATATATGGACGACCCCTCGTCTAATCATAGTCACTACAATGACCAAGACATTACTGCTACGTTGACAGTGATCACAGCGACTGTGATGATGACGACGATCAGTATTTTATCCAGGCCCGTTAGGGTGGAGATTCCCTTCCCAAACCTGAAATCCCCCCCACAATTTCAATAGTGACACAATTTTTTTGCGTTGAGCCGTGTCTCTTCCCCTCAAGCCAACTCAATCCCCAAGTCCTGGGGTTTGGATAAAACCCTGATTATGATGATGATGATGATGATGATGATGATGATGATGATGATGATGATGGATGATAATAATTATGATGATGATTATGACGATGACGATGACCGCATGTTTCAGCAGAGCGAGTAAGAAAGACGAAACGTACAACGATTTTAAAATATATCTTTTATTCGTTGTATAAGACTTATATTAGATACAAAATGAATGAATGGTCGAGTGTATGATTGATTAGTTGACGAAACCAAAATAATGACTATTAGCGTTATATTGAAGTTCACATCTACGCAATGATGCCATCTTCGAAAAAAATGAATTTATGGACACCATATTTAAAAATATAAGTAACTATGAACAACCAAATGAGGGCAGCCGACACTAAAATACGCTTCCCAAGTGTACTCTTTTCCACCTCCTCCCTCCTCCTCCTCCTCCTCCTCTTCCTCCTCTTCTTTCTTTTCCTCTTCCCACAAGTTGCTCGTAAATCTGTGCTCAGGGCATATCCAAAATCTCCTTTACCTTCCGCTATGTTTATCTATATAGGTGTTTTTCTCTCGCCTGTCGTAAGTTTATATTCAATGTGAAAAATCTTAATCATATTAGCGATGAAAGCAGCGCTGAATGATTGGCCGTTACGTCTGCGGTTTAATGGCCTCAGAGGGCGGCAAAAATACGCGTTTAATTGGACCCTCTCTCGTGTACGGTGGCTCGTAACGGCCACATAATACGCCACGTCGAAATCGTAAAAATGACATAATTTTGGCGTTTGTGACAACGCCCCCAAGAGTGCTTCTATCGAGACACCCCTTCGCTCCAGCGCACCCCCCGCGGGCAGGCAAAGTCCTTTACGAGGGTTTTATTGCGACTTTTTGGGACGTTCGCCAGGGACATAAAATCTAATGGCCCGATTGAGAGCTCTTCCGTTTTGTTTACCTGCCGCGTTTTCGCGTTCCTGGGACCCCCCACACCGCCATTTTCCCTGTTATTCGTCAGCTCCTGCCTTCGTTCAGTCTTATCTCGACGGCCAGTCCGCCTGGCGGTTTATTTAGGAACCTCGGTAGCATTAAATTTGCAAGCGATCTTGGACACCTTTATGTTCGCGACGCAGTCGTAGATATATAGGCGCAGTATGATTATAATTAATGGATGTGATCTAACGAACTCACCGACGATGGTCATCCACGGATAGACCTGGGCCGAAGGATTGGCCATTCCGGATCCGTTGCAGTAGTCGCCGCCTATTCCGCCGGATCCTCCGTTTCCGTATCCGTCGCTCGACGAGCTTCCGGTGGGACTGAGATAGTCCCGAAATCCTGGTCCGGTCAGGGCCGACCCGTTCGGTATCGCAGCGGTGGACGCTCCGGGGGAAAGGGCGAGCCCCGTTCCGACGCCCCCTACGGCCCCGTTACTACCGCCCCCTCCTCCGCCGACCCCTATGGCCCCGCAGGCGCCCAGCTGAGAGAACGGGTTCCCTGGACGGTAGGGGTTTCCAGCATGGATCGTATTCGCCGAATTCCCGGGGTCTAATCGGTCGAAGACGTCAACGACACCAGGAAGGTAGCCGTGAAAGGGTGACGGGCGGCCGTAGAGGCTGGCGGTCGACGCCGGCGTCGGGGAGCTGACGCTGGGGCCAGCGGAGGGACGATGGGGATGGTGGTTCAGTCCGTAGGACAAGCGTACACTTCCCGAAGCACCACCGTCCAGTCCACCGACACTTCTTCCACCACCTCCATCACCGGTTAATCCAGCTCCTCTCAACTCGGCAATGTTAGTCTGTGACGGTAGACCCGTACCGGTACTCGTACCACCACCGCCGCCGCCGCCGCCGGCGGTCATGTCACCCGGTCCATAGTAGGACATCGCAGTGGCAAGGCGGTCTTCGCGACCGATTTATGAATCGACGAGACGACGCGGTCGAAACGGCGGACGATAAATCTCGTCCCACAACAACACACGACCGGCAACCCCACTTATTATTATGGGTCCTATACAACACGAGGTGAAGCGGCAGCGAACGCCGAGGTACGAAAGCTGCGCGTTGGAACCCAGAACACGCTGGTTTCGGCGGAGCCTGCCCCGGTGAGCGGCCCTGGCTGCGGCTGCGGGCGGCAGCGGCGGAGCAACCGACGCGGCGCTGAGGCCAGCCGGGCGTCTCAGCGCCTCGTTTCCGCCACACTAACGACATCTTTTCTTATAGGGCCCGAACTCTCTCTCTCTCTCCCTCTCCCTCTCCTTTTCTCTCTCCCTCTCCTTCCCTCTCCCTCTCGCCCTCCTTTCGTCGCTCCTCCCCTCCGCTGCCTAAAAACACCGCTCAGTTTTTTTCTTCGGCGGACCCGATAGCCAATCAGAGCAGCGCCCTTAACAGCCGCGGCCTGAGCGCGGGCACGCCGCCGGCAGCGGCGTACACTGCATTAATTATCGTACGCCGGCCTCTGGGCACCGATGGCGTGCACACAGGCGCTATGGGGCGCCAAGTTAACGCTATAAAACACTTTTTATTAAATAAAGCTTACTTAGGGAAGCGTAACATTTACGTTGTCGGAAGCATGTTATAATCACCATTCTGCCGGGTAAAATAGGCCTACTCTCTTAAAGACATATCCCAAAACCCGCGCACCACAGCCCTTGTGGGCGGAAAAAAGGATGGATGGAGCGATAAATGGAGAAAGGAAGGTCGTGCAGTGAAGGGAAAACCATTCTTGCGATAACCGCCATTTTAGGCCGAAGCTGGGGTTGCTACAGTAGTTTTTGTCTTGCGCGATGTGCATGGACATGTATTTTCAATAGAAAATGACAAACGGGCTGAATACGGGCCTTTGTAGGTCTACCCGTCGAATAGAACCATGATTTAAACTACTACCCCGTAGCAGATTTTTTGACCACCCTCTATCCTGGCCGCACAATGACGAAAATATACTGCGTTTCAGCAAAATGAATCATACAGACGCATTTTCTCTTCATTATGTATTTATATGCTGTGATTTTTGTAGCGCCGTTATTTCACGAATTAATGGAATTTTGTATTGTGTAGATTCATCGCAGACCACCGTCCTCAAATTGTTCATCTACATTGGAATAAATCATATTTGCTTTGAAATCAATAAAAGTAAATTGTCGCGCAATAAATCTAGCTTCTATATTTCATTATCCTTCAATCGACAAATAAGCATTGTAAATTCTTTTCTGTATACTTGCACACACACACACACACACACACACATACACACACGCAGGCCTACAGTCAATTTATTTTCAGAAGTTAATTGCTCATTAAGAAAATATTAAGACAAATTCTTCGCAGATGTTCCCAAGCCCAGAACCTAATTGCAGAAAAAATGTCGGAATATTTCGCATTTTTTATTTAGCAGCCACTAAATATTGCTTTCCTACCAAATTTCATAATTTAAAAAAATAGGAGGAAGAGGAGGTTGTTATACGCGGGGTTCGACCCATGTGAATTGTAATGCAATTTTGATGCTACAATATGTTAAGTCCCATGAGAGCAATACAACATTGACGACACCATAGACAGAGTGAGAGAGAGAGAGAGAGAGAGAGAGAGAGAGAGAGAGAGAGAGAGAGAGAGAGAGAGAGAGAGAGAGAGAGGCAGACAGACAGACAGAAGCGCACTTTGTTGGAACGTAACAGGGGCGAAGAGAGGACAGAATTTAGCATTTAAATAAAAGGTAATACACGTAGCATCTAAATTTTTGAATAGATCATAGATCAAAGATCATTTTCAATCCCATCGGGTTTTCTCCGCAAACTACTTCCACATTCGTCTTGAAACTATATATAGGTCACAGCCATGAAGTTCATTTCTTTTTGACCTGGAAAACTATCAACACACACACAAGATTCGCCCCATTGCAAACACAAAGAATATAGGAAAATAGGAGGAAATGGGTGAATTTTATCTATGGCAGATGGGAAAAAACACCGAAAATTATTGGTTCAGACTCGTTGGGTCTGTCTCTAATGCCCGTAACGCTTCTTTCCATTGTTCGGCTGTCAATGGGAGTGGGTGATAAGGAGAGGGCTGCTAAAGAGCTCAAGAGGGAGGGGAAGGAGGGGGAAGAGAGGGGAAGGGGAGGAAGAGAGGGGCGGGGAGGTGTTTAATCGTAAAACTGTCTCTTCTTATCGTTTTACGCGCTTTGGACTAAACCGGAGAGGGGGATGGGTGGACGGGGTCAAGTCGCTGACGGTTTTGGGTGGCAGGATGGATGGGGGATGGAGGAGAGGATGGATGAAGTCGAAGATACTTTTAAGACCAAGTATGCAGGACGTCAGCAAAAGTACGTCAGATACTCGGCTTCGGATCGAGCTTCAAACTCATATGTTGCTGTTGTTTTAACCGATGGAGGTAAATTGCAAACCGTAAATCTGTACTTTCTGAATTTCAGCAGATATATACAGGTAGATCTAAGAAAAACAAAGGTGGCATTTACGGAAAATAGAATGCGTAAATATGAAAATCGCGACGAAAGGACACACACACAAACAAACACACAAACACAAGCACATGCAGGTATGTAGACCCAGGAAAAGAGAACTCAATGTCGAATTTCCCTATGCAGGTCAGTTTAACCTTTGGGAGAAAATTACTGTTGCCACTTGTGCTTTTACAGTAGCGCCATTTCCATTTTATTTATTCATTATTTTGATTCCTTCGCTTCTTTTTCCTAAAACTTCCTCGTCCTTGTTTTCCGTCTATCATTCCACTGACAGTGTAAGTAAGTAAGTAAACTCCCGTTAATTTCTATAGCGCTTTCAAAAGCAGCACCGAAGTAGCTCCTTGTTCCTAGGCGTGTCTTGCATTGAAAGCCTGTGTTTGATCAAAGTGGCGCATGCGCACTGGGCAATTTTTTTTGCCAATCTGTCCTTACGGTTAGCTTCGAATCACGTTGCCAAATAGCACCAAGATGGCAGCACACATGCACCCAGGCGCAGCAAATTTCAGAATCGACGCTGACCAATCACAAAGCGCCCAATGAATATTCATAAACCAAAATGTAACCCTAATTCACATTACCAGTTTTTTTAGTCCAAAATGGCCATAGAACCCAACATCTGCCCCATTTTTAGCACATGCCCCAAGCGCTTTATAGACGGAAAATTTGCTTCTTTCTTTATTTCTTTAAAAAACCTATCTTGTTTTCATTCTTCTTATCTAATATTTCTCCTAACGCCTGGATTTCCAAGTTGATGTTTGGCTTGATTTACTCGGCATTTCTTTGGCTTCGTCCGTTGATTTACTCTCCTCTTTTGTAAAATGATTCGCCTCTTCAGACGCCCATTTTCCATCAACGATCAGCTCTCGGCTCTTTCAGTCGTAAATTCTGACTTCTCTTCGGTTTATTAAGTTTCAGCCCTTCATTCCCTCTTCTCCGACTCTTCTAATTTTTCACGATATCTTCCCCTCTTAGCACTCCTCCTCCTCCTCCTCCTCCTCCTCCTCCTCCTCCTCCAATATTCTCTCATTCGGTTCCCTCAACAATTTATGTATCCCATTGGCCTTGACCAAAAGTCTCTCTCTCCCTCCCTTCCTCCCTCTCTCCCTCCCTCCTCCCCCTCCCCTCCCCCTTTCTCTTTCTCTCTCTCTCTCTCTCTCTCTCTCTCTCTCTCTCTCTCTCTCTCTCTCTCTCTCTCTCTCTCTCTCTCTCTCTCCCTCCATCATTCATCCACTTCCGACTTTGTTGAAACTAGTTATAAATCTACTCATCGCTCTCTTTCTCGCTCTCGTCGTCGTTATCATCATCATCATCACCACAATCAACACCACCACCATCATCATCTTCATCATTATCGTTATCATCATCATCATCATCATCATCATCATCATCATCATCATCATTGCGTTGTGTTTTTATACTTATTCTCGCTCTTCTTGTTCTTGTTCTTCTTGTTCGTGTTCTTCTTCGTCTTCTTCTACCTCTTCTTTCTCTGTTCCCTTCTCCTTATCAGCCGAAACTACTACACAACTGCTCCACTACTCAGTCTCACTCATTCCACTGTCGCACTAACACCGCTGCACTTATTGCATCAATGCGGCGTCCTGTTGCGCGTCTGGAATAAGTTGCATCACCTCAACATACTTGTAAAGATACTTGCACCGATACCGCTGCAGATACTTGTTCTTTCTTCGTGTCGTCATTTTTGTTCGTTTTATCTTCGTTCCGGAATTCTTTGTTCTTTCTCGAACTCCTCTACTCCACCTTCTCCGTCTCCTACCGCCATCCTCTAATCTTCCCCTCCGGCTTCTCTCGCTCTCCTGTTTAATCTCTTCCTCTTCAGCCTCTCGTCCTCTCCAATCCTCTCTTCTCCCCCTCCTCCTACTCCTCCTCCTTCTTCTGCTGCTCCTCCTCCTTTTTTTACCGCGTATTCCTCCCGCCGTCCTTCAGGCAAACAAAGAGAGGATCGAGGGTCGGCCACGACTGACCGTGGATAGATCGGGGCGTGGGTGGGGGCCTGGTTGGGGCCTGGGGCCTGGGGCCTGGGGCCGGGGCCCGGGGCCCGGGGCCAGTGGCGGTGGGGCCAAGTGATCGGTCTTTGGGGCTGTTGACGTTTTATGACACTTGGGGCCGTCATCGTCTCTCTCTCTCTCTCTCTCTCTCTCTCTCTCTCTCTCTCTCTCTCTCTCTCTCTCTCTCTCTCTTTCTCTCTCATCTCATCTCATCCGGACGCTTCGGTCACCGCGCATGCGCACTCGAATGACGGAGACGGAGCGTTGGTCGTAAAAGTGTTGTCGTGACGAACAGCGTTGGATCCTCTGACAAGAAACGCCGTCTAATAAGATCCTCCGAGGGGTCAGAGGTCAAGGGCCAAAGGCCAAAGGTCAGAGGTCGGGTCGGCACCGTCCTGGGTCTATCGATGAACGGCCTTTAATGTTATTTAATGTAGAGGTTGATGAGTTACTCAACGATATCACGATGAAAATATCAGGCGCTATAGAAGCACTAAGATTGCACATTTCATTCTCACTGTCTGCATGCTGTCATTCGAACGTGACGTAGCGAGCAATGACGTCATCGATCACAAACCGGAAGTCTGAATCGAAATTCCAAATGAATAGATTAAAGATCGATGGATGGTGAACAGTCGGATACACAGCCTGGATTGGATAGATGGAAGAACGGAGGATTGGCGGAAAATGAATTAATGGATGGAAACACCGAGTGTGGGGACGGAGGGATGGAGGATGGAGGAGGAAGAGAGGAAATGAGGGAGAGGATGGAAGTGTCTTTTATGAGGCGCCGCCTTCACGTGAAGTGTAAGAGAGTGTAAGGATGTAGATTGCGCCAAGTTTATACTCCACAAAATGAATGCCCGGCCATTTATCACCTGCTGCCCCAACCCCCACCTTCTCCATCACCACCAGCTTCACCCCATCCCTTTCCTCCGTACACCCTACCCATCCGCTTTTCGCCTCCTCTTTTTTCCATCTCGCTTCGTTTATACTCCTCCTCTTCTACCTCCTCTTTCTCCTCCTCCTCCTCCTCCTCCTCCTCCTGCTCCTCCTCCTCCTGCTCCTTCTCCGTCTCCTTAGCTTAGTGAAATGCTTGGTCTCTTATATCCTCGCTCAAAGGTCAGCTCTCTATCTGCCTGTCTGTCTCGATTTGTCTGTCTGTCAGTCTTGTCTGTCTGTCTCTTTCTCTTACTCTCACTCTCTGTATCTATGTCCGTCTTCCTCTTTGCTCTCGCTCTGTATCTTTCTCTTTCTTTCTTTGTCTGTCTGTGTCTATCTTTCTGCTTTAGTGTGCATATTTGTCTCTGTCCTCCTCTTATTAAATAGCGTCAAATGGGAAATTCTGGACATCCAGCAAGAAACTGGACGCCAGTGTAGAACATTCTTTTGCAAGGGTCACCCCCCCCACACACACACACACACCCCACACCACTCTAACTCATTACCTCAGTATTGTCTCTTAAGCTTGCATGTAGCATTGGCCTCTGTTCACAAATACGTTGAAATGGCCTCAATGAATTTGACCTCAAGAATTTAGACATCGCTGCAGTTGTCTCTTACTTTTCAACATCACTGTTGGCCACAGTGGCGGCTCCACGTGGGCGAACGGTGGCCGTACCCCCATTGAATGCCTGGTCCCCAGTGCCCCCTGCAGGGACCCTATACACTGACTTACTACTATATACCTATCAACAAATGATTGGCCCCATGCTTAGAAGTTGCCACCCCCAACGGCTTCACACTTGCCAAATCCTGGAGCCGCCACTGGTTGGCCATGACCTTCGACACCTCAGACAGACCTTAAAAGCCGTGTTCTTGAGAGTGTCAAGGCCGTTTCAAGGCCGCTAACAGCCTGACAGCGTTTTCTGTTATGAAATGACTTCAGTTTCTGTGTTGAATGTTGACTTTAGAGACCATAGACCAAGATCTTCTTTCCACTTCTTTCTTTTCAGCGCATTGCTCTGTCATCCTCCTGCTGTCTGTTCCTCGGTGGTTGGTGCGCGCACCGTTTCACGACGAGCAACCTGATCACCCCTCCGCCGCCGCCCAAAATAGACTCGGCCCGATATCGGAGGCGCTTCTGGGAAAGATCCTTTCCATGCTTTCCACTTCAACCGATTATTTCCTCCCGAGGCGATTTCAAACCAAACAGCCCGACGACGGTTTTTAAAACAAGCGGAGAGGAGGGAAGGAGGGATGAGCCGGTTAGGGTCGGCCACCCAGGGGTGGAGGTGGGGGCCGTCGTAAAAACGCGGCGCGCCTTCTAAGGTACAAAGAAGCTGGGCTCTTGGCGCGTGAAGAGCCCGCGATAATGGCGACGGATTGGCCCAAAAAAGGCCCGGCCGACTTTGAAGCGGCGAGGGATAGCGTCGTGTCGAAGACGCTTCTAATCGAGGCGTCCTGTTTGTACAACGATTGTCCTCCCGCACCCTTCAACCCTCCTCACCACCACCCCCCCCCGATTATGCCGGTCACGTAACGGTATTAAATGTTTACAATTAATAAGGCGCTCGAGGAGCGGGCCGTAGCGCCGATATTTTATGGCCCACCGGGTATTTCCGGCCGCTTTGTAGTGGCGAACGATTACGCACGCACGCAGGCACACACACGCACACATATCCCAAAAGCAAAGAGGATCGAAGAAAATTAACCCTATCGAAAAACCAGATTGAGGTCACGTTGAAAATATTGCTTCGGACTTTTCATTAAAGGGTTAACCATAATAAATGTTTGAATCCGCGATACAAAAGAGTGACTTGGCATTTCCAGAAATGGCATTAAACAGGTTTGACTGTAGAATCTGGAATTCTCAGTAAATATGTCAAGGTCAACTTCGACATGGATTCGTGGAAAATTGCCAGCCATGAAACTGTCAGACTGGCAAAAAACGAACTTGAAAAAATGGATGGAGTATTAACTCGCGATTTGACAAAAAGAAACTTGTGCAAGGCACTTTTAGGAGCTGGGGTGAGGGTAGGGGGACGAGAGGCAATAAAGCAACATTTCGTTCAGTCTAAACTTCAAAAACCTGCTTTGTTCGAAATCGTGCACGTTTCAATTTCCTTAAATAAAATTTCACTCTTTAAAATAAGCAGAGAGAGAGAGAGTGTGTGTGTTTGCGTGTGTTTATGTGTGAGAGAGTGTGTGTATGTGTCGAGTTACTTGACTCCGTGCGGTTTGCTCCGCTCTTTCCCGTTCAAATCTGGCGCGAAATCAATCGACCGGCTTTCCTGGAAGAGGTACGTAAATCTTTTTCTCTCTCTCTCTCTCTCTCTCTCTCTCTCTCTCTCTCTCTCTCTCTCCGGGAATAAGATTGATAAAGGAGCAGCTGAGCACAAGCGACTGCGTTGTTTTGGAAACGGTTTCTATAGCGACGAAAGGCGGAAAATTATGTCACAGCCGTAACCAGAGCACTTGGTGTTTCGAACGACTGCCTCAGTTGCCGCAGTGTCTGTGCATCGAAAGATAACGCCTTTCCACTGAAATCAATGTACAGACGTCTCCTGACCCACCAATATATAATTAACTTTGTGCAACTATTCATAATCGATATTTGCATATTTTTTAGATTTTGTATGGTAGGCAATAATAATAATACTACGAATAATGCCAATAATTATACTAAAAACTAAATATAATAATCTTAATTATGCACCGTAGTTTAAGTCTTGTCTCTATATTATTACTCAAGCCGAGCCCTTGACCCCCTACCACACCGCCTGCTGAGGGAACTCTCAACCCCCCACTCTCTATTCGGGTTAAATCGGTGCCCTTCTTTGTGTCTCGGGCGCCCCCATTCTGAAAGCCTGGCTATGCCAATGATTAGAGAAGATGGTACCCATTTCCTGACACCACCACTGCGAGGTCTTATGCAATTCTATTCCCAAAATATTAGCGGAGAGAGAGAGAGAGAGAGATGATAATCATTCATATAAATTATTTTGTAAGTTTTTAAAATCTTTCATGCGTTTCTATTCACTATGATTTTAGACCCTCCCCTTGTCCCTCCCCTCGCCTCCTCCCTTTCCCGTCCAAAATTGAACAAATTTCACAGAACTTAGAGATATTTAGACATCCAGAAAAGGCGCTACATAAATATCTTCAGAACAAAGGCACGAGAATCGGGTATGTTATGACTTTCGTGTTGACAACAATTTCCGTTAGGTCTAATATCATGACAAATCACGCTTTACACATTTGACCTCGAAACAGTCTCAAGGTCATGGTTCAAAGGTCATTTAAATGAACCGTTGACGACAGTAACACGATTTTGTTCATTGACGTGACCACCAAAGACGCTTAATACAACAGGCAAATTACACATACATAATTACATATACACATACACACCCTGATACCAAGCATTGGATAGGACAAGTGTTTTACAAATACAATAATTACAATGTCCGAATAGCAAGTTGCATACATGTTAATACAGTACCAGTAGGATGTTACTCGACCAGTGGGGGGGGGGGCAGTCCCCCTCGTAGAAAATTTACATTGATTAATATCGTCAATAGTCGCAAAAGGTTCCCGGGGTTGCCGCTAGTGCTTTTTAACTGAGCAATATGTTCTTGGAGGGGCGGTCATCCGCGGTTTATTTCTTTAATTTCCTTGCCTGCGCTTTTATATAGTAGAATCTACGCGATTTCCTCTAGTCTTCTGTTTTAAAATATACTGCGTATTTTTGCCGAAAGTCTAGAAGCATTTAGCCTACCTAAAAACCGTTTATCTTTATATTGGAGAAAGTCAATGAGAATGTTTTTCTATGAATTCTCAAACTGATTAAAATCTGAAATAAACGTGTTGTGTGTGTAAGTTTTTCGCGAATACGCAGCGATAGCACTAGATGCTTCAAGTGGGACAGCAGAGTACAGTACAGGCAGTGTTGGAGTTGTGAAATTTGAGCTGGGGGGGAGGGGGTGGGGTGAGGACTGAATTTCAATGCATGACAGGAACTGCATGTACCAGATATGCGATTTTTGGGAGGGTTGCAAAGTTAGCTGGGGGTTCAACCCCCAACCCTCCCCCCGGCAACTCCAACCCTGAGTACAGGGAACCAGTCTACGCTGTAGTCTAGTTGGACTTCAAAAGTCAATGTCATTTTAACAACCAATAAAACAATGCAACATTATCACATAATTATCAAACGAAAATGCAAATTTAAAGCCGATCGTCATGTGACGTTACCACAACAGCAGGATGACGTCATTATCAATATTTTTATTATGTCACTAAAACCGTAAATAATAAGTAAAGGCCTACGTAAGTAATTAAAACGGAGGCAGAAGATGTCAACAGTATGGAGGATTCACATGTTGAATATATATATATATATATATATATATATATATATATATATATATATATATATATATATATATATATATATAGCATATGTAATCACTTGTTACAACAATAACAACAGCGAAACTAATTGGTTAGTTCGACTAACGAATAACAGTTCTGAAATGAGAATAGACCCTGAAAAAGCAGAATTAATAGCTAACTCTCAAGACATTTCTGAAATTCTGACACCAAACAATAAATACATTCGAAAATAAAAACTGAAATTCCAAAAACACGATAAATTGGCGACAACTGTTTTAGTCTCAGCGTTCAGCGGATACAGGTAGTTAGTTAATATTACCTGGATTGAAAAAGCTATCGGGTTGACACACGCATGCATTGATGGCGAAGACTTGGTTCTGCCGGGGGGAGTACCTCCCACACGAAACAATTGAAACGTGGCCCGTAGAATTTTGGGGCCTACAAATGCACCAACATTTTTGGGTCATCGTCCTTTGATTACCCTCGTCAGAGTCGACAATGGGTCAGTGAGTCACATGGGTCGTGGTGGGTCAATGGTTCCTGACCCACGAACATGATCCTGACCCAATATTTGTATCAACTCGATGGTAATGGCGTCAGTCTTGATTAGTTTTGACAGCTCTACGACTTTGAAAAGGCGATGGATGAATGGACGTTTAATTTCTCCGGTCACATGGGTCACACAGATCACAGGGGTCATGGGTCGAAAGTTCTGTGGGCCATTTTGAGTGACCCATCGCCATCGCCGACCCTCATAGACTCTGTAAATATCATGCATTAAATTATGAGCTTTTCTTGTCAATTGATTTAATTTATAATTAATAGGCCTATATTACTTTCAGAATATTTCACCACATGTCGCGATGAACGACTTTGATGAATTTTTTTCTCTATTTTACTTGCTTACTTACTTACTTACTATAGTTCGGAAGAAAACTATAATCCGCAACGATGGAAGACCTTTCCGAAAGTTTCTGGGATTTCATTTTCCAGATACTTTGTGTCAGAGACAGTTCTTTTTCCTGGATAAATTTTCCAGTTTTAAATTTTCCGTTTCGCAGAGGCAACTGAGATACACACTGTACACACACTGGGGGAAAGATATTTGAGAAATTTCGTATAAGTCTGAATAAGCCGAACATTATAATCAAAAATACCATTCATAATTTAGGCAACTTGTCCATTTCCTGCAACACAAGATTCGTCAGCTGCTACTTCTCCTACTTCTCTTATAAAGTCGCTCCTGGAATTCTTCTGGGACCCGTAGGTTTGTCCTGTGACACCGTGTTTAATGTCGCCGGGCATGACAGCCAGGCGCCGTCGTGGGCATGACGAACTCACGGCGGCAGGCATGACTGGGGCCCGTAAACGTCATCGAAAGATGAAAATGTATGTCTTAACGGCACAACGGTTGACAGATCCCGTTAAGTTTGACGGCCGTTCGCAGCAAGCTAGGCGGCAATTAACTGGGAAATTCGGCGAAGACGGATGGCTCCCCCCGAAATTGCGATGGGCACCCAGGGTGCGGGTTAGCGGATATCCGTGCCCCGTAAAAGGAGGCTCCAGCGTGTCCGGAAGATCGGCAAGGATATCGCGGAAAATCAGAAAAGAGAAGTCGTAACCAAAGACTCCAGTGGCACGGTTAGAACCCGGAGTAGGATCAAAGCCAGCCAAGGAAGCCGCCTGTACTCCAGGCAATTCGCAATTACGGTAGAGATCAAAGACAGAGCCACGCAACGCAGGGGAGGGAGGGGTACTTTTTACGGCGAGATATCAAGATAAGGCCCGGCCGATAAAGCGTCCCCTCACTCAGACATCGGAAAGAGGGCGGGCGCCCAAAGGGAATGCCTGCTGTAAAATCCGGTGCTTATGTCCCTTGGCTTACTGCTTCGATATGAGTTCGCTCTCTCTCTCTCTCTCTCTCTCTCTCTCTCTCTCTCTCTCTCTCTCTCTCTCTCTCTCTCTTTCTCTCCGTAGGATGAAATCAGGTTACGCGTAATACAGAAAATCGCCGCAAGATATTAGAATTTCGTGCAATTTGACATAGGCCTGCGTCTACGGTCCAATGCATTTTCGTCGGTAAGTAAGAAGCCTTCGGGTCGTCGTCTAAGATTTCTTCAGAGTTTAACATTACGAAAAACTCTCAATAACGAGTCGATGAACGCGCCGAGGAAAAATAAAAACACGTCTTCTAATGAATTACATTCGTAAGACTCTTCCCTGCCAAAACCGATGCAATGCATTGTGTCATTGTAGCGGGAGGTTTGGCTTAGGAAGAGGTTATTCTCAAGTTCCTTTTGTCACTGTAAGTAAATAATATTGAAAGTGATTTTAAGTTAAGACACCCTGCGTCTAACGCAAGACTAGATGTAATGTAATTAAGTAAACAAGTCATCCAGTGATTTCTATAGCGCTGCTCCTGGTTAAAATTCAAAGGGGACCTACAGATGCTGGCCAAAATAACCACCATTGAATACAGAAATGGCGCATTCTCAACTATATTACAATACAAATGTAACAATTCAACGATTGCGAAAAATTGTCAACAAGCCATGGTTAACTGTCCATTACCAACAATTTGACGACGACGACGACAACAATGGTGATGATGATGATGATGACGACGTTACAACGACGATTGAATGATGATTGTACGCTGATGCTGATAATATAATTAATAGTTAGACTGCAACATTTAGTATCCGAGACACAACAGGCTCACGTTTTACATCGAAATAACAAAATTAATATTAAATGCTCTTTATACAATTATAAGTAAGTATGTACAGATTGAAAAATTTCAACTGAAATTGATGTGAAAATCAACAGCGAATCGAAACCAAACAAGGATTCAAACAAGAAAATCATTGCATTGAAATTCAAACCAACAACAAACAAGCTCAACGTCTTTGAAATGGCGAAGAGGTAAAAACAGGGACCATTCCTTATACCTAGGGACGGATAGTCATAGTTTGGCTCTCTGTCTGTCTGTCTGCCTCCTTGTCTGTCTGTCTGCCTCCTTGTCTGCCTGTCTATCTATCTATCTATCTATCTATCTATCTATCTCCTTATCTATCTATCTATCTATCTATCTATCTATCTATCTATCTATCTATCTATCTATCTATCTATCTATCTATCTATCTATCTATCTATCTATCTATCTATCTATCTATCTATCTATCTATCTATCTATCTATCTATCTATCTATCTATCTATCTATCTATCTATCTATCTATCTATCTATCTATCTATCTATCTATCTATCCATCTATCTATCTATCTATCTATCTATCTATCTATCTATCTATCTATCTAGTTTCAGCTCTGTTATCTATCTATCATCTATCTATCTATCTATCAATCAATCAATCAATCAATCAATCAATCAATCTATCTATCTATCTATCTATCTATCTATTATAATATCTATCTAGCGGTTATCTATCTATCTATCGATCTATCATCTATCTATCTGTCTGTCTGTCTGTTAAATTATTTTCGTCCAGCAATGTCAACTGCTATTAAAATTTAATAATAAGCCTATCCCGACAATAAAAAAATAGAAATCGACTTTCTACTTTAATTGTTTCAGCTGTGTATCCTTGTAATAATCAAAGTCAACCGGTAGTAGTCACTACCACTGAAATCAATCAATCAATCAATCAATCAATCAATCAATCAATCAATGGACTTCTATGGCGCCACAATTATAATACCTAGAGTATCTGCCGATGGTGCACAAGCAAGATTTCTTAGTTGCGTTTAAAGGGAGTCGAAAATCAATCGAAAACTCAGCATTTTGCTGAAATTCGATTCTTAAAACCACGGAACTGGCGCACGGAGCGCCGCATCGTCCAATCACAGAAGGAAATGACGTCATTTCCGAAATGCAAATGACGCCATCGCGAAGTCACCGTGACGTGCGCAGAACCGACACTCACGGTCACCAGATGTCACGTGACGAGAGCCGTTACTTCGCATGCGCACTGGACGTTTACACCAATAATATAATGGATGGTTTTGGCAAAAGAGTTCGAAATTGGGCGGAGTCTGCATATCATTTGCCTATCAATTAGCCAAAAAATAACCTACGTACCGTGTACAAATACAAGCACACATACACAAGAGTACAGTACACAGCTCGCGTACAGACAATTCTCGACGACGTCATCAACGGAACGTGACGTCATCGTCCTCGACACAACAGTCTTGGCAGAAATCGAAATCGACCGACGACGCGATATACCGGTAGTCACCATACTGTATAATAAGGAATAGAAACGTATTTAGTAGATCACCGGCTGACCGCCAGGGGCGCCACCCGCTTCGAAGTTCCACCGCCCGCCGCCAGGTGGAACCGGTTACAGTTGGGAGTTCATACCGGCTGCCATTTGGTGTTGGTGTTGGTGTTGGTGGTGGTGTTGAGGATGGTGACTGGACGTGTGGTTTCCGATGGACTGCGGGGTGTCCGGTTGGTGATCCTTGATAAGGATCTTCGCTCGTTCGTTCAGCTTCTTTCTCTTCATCCTCCGGTTCTGGAACCACACCTTCACCTGGCGCTCCGACAGGTGCAGCTTGCAGGAGATCTCCCACCGTTTCTGCCGTGTGATGTACGGGTTCGTTACGAATTCGTTTTCCAGTACCATCGTCTGGTATCGCGTGTACGGCTTCCGTTTCTTTCGCTGTCTCGGCTGGTCTGGAATAAAGAATAGGGCGGAAGGAATATCACGCGGAGAATCATTCTACGCACCCGTGATTAAGTCGTCACGCGAAGACGATTATTTAGCGACACCCGATTTCGAGGAAACAAAAACACTCAGCTGATCGGCGGAGTGTGTTCTTTGGAAAAACAGGTGGATCAATAATACAGCATATATATATATATATATATCAAATGGGTTGAACTTAAGAGGGGATACTATTGGTCGATTCACGGATCACGTAACAGAAGAAATTATTTTAAAATCTGCCTGAATGCAATGGACTATAAGCGGAAGATTTATTATTTCAAAATGAAAATTAAAAACTACATAGGCCGAGGAGTTCGTTACCCCTCCCCAACCAAATTTCCCAATTTTTTACCGAGAGCCCCACTATTGGTCTAGATCAGTGGTTCTCAACCTGTGGTCCGCGGGGGTCTAGTGGTCCGCGGCAAATTCTGAAAAAACGTTAGTAAAAATTAGACATATTTTCCATAGAGCAAGCAGCAAAATTAAGTAGGGTGACGACCTTTTTGTGCTCGTCGGGGCCTTGGCGAGGGACGAAGATCACCACACGCGATAATCTTTTTGCGTCATGATTTTTCTCAATTTTCAGGTTGTCAATTTTCAGGTGGTCCGCGAGAAATGTTTGATCTTCAAAAGTGGTCGGCGAGGCAAAGGAGTCCGAGAACCACTGGTCTAGATGTTTGAAATCGGTCATATTTTCAGTCGTCTGCATGCAAGTAGGCCTGCGAATTTTTGCGGATGTTGATTTATGACACATCATGCACCGGAAGAATTGTGAATTGATTCAAAGATCCCAGTGGATGAATTTGGGGAGGGGAGTGGATGCTCTTTCGAAACGGGGTTGTCTGTAGAATATCCCACAGCGCTAAAAATTTCGTTCAGCACGATCGGAGTCACGTGACCGACCGTCTAGCTAAACAAATGTCGAGGGACGATTCGAAATTCAATGACGTCAGAGGCACGCCGACAATAAACGTTGCTAATGGAAACGGAAGAGTCTTGTTTCGGCGAAGATAAACAAGAATACGGAACAAGAATCTTCGAAATCAGACGAAAGTTTAAAAATTCCCTCGTGTTTATGCTACTAAGAGACAGACATAGGCATACGCACACAGACAGACAGCCTGAGACAGGCAGACAGACAGACAAAGGGATAGATACAGTGGACACACAGAGAAAGGGCGTTCCAGCCCTGAAGCTAAAAACCGCCTCCACTCTATTCTTCTTCCAGTGGGGGTGGGAGTATTGGGGTGCGGGCGGTTGGAGGGTGGTGGTGGGGTTGAATGATCTTCCACGGTGGCCGGGATGGGGGCGTGGATGGTACCCGGACGGATGGGTACTACTGGTATTCTCGCTCACATGGCGCCCTCTATCAGGCTCTATGCGTCTTGGATGGCATAAACGGAGCACCATGCAACAGATCCGGCTAATTATCTGGAAACCGAGGAGTTGGGGCGGGAGGAGGGGAGAAGGGGTGCATGTCCGGCGGAGGAGGGAGGATGGAGGAGAGTGGAAGCGGGGAGGGTGGAGTTTGGGGGAGCGGAAAGATGGTAAGTGTATTTTCCAGCTGATAGAATGCATGGAACTTCCACTGATAGTGTAAGAACAGCGGGATCGGGCAGTCGAGAGCATCGTTTGCTGTGCTTGCAATTCTTCTTGTAATACAATCCATTGTTGCAGATGCAGCGGTCTGTGGCTATTATTGGATACCTTTTAAAATAATGCATGCTCGCCCTTCTCGCTTTCAACGCCCTTTTTACTTCGTGTGGTAAAAGTATAATTAAGCTAACGTATTAATTAGCTATTATAATTTGCAATTTATTAATTTATAATAGGGGTTGTCTTAATTCAAGCAAAATGTTAATGCGTCAAGTGAAAGAGAAAACTAAACAGTCGTTAAAAACAGGATCAAGACATAATCAAGACAGAAGCAAGTTGGAAAAGCTAGCAGTGGCATCGGTCGTACGCATAGGTAGAAAGAGACACGTAGAGACCTCAGATACGATTAGAGTGACAAGCGATGGGCTTTTTAGAGATACAGAATGATGAATACTTCGATAGGTATATATACACGGTAGTTCCACTGCGGTGTGGCAAGCAGAACATTGAGATGCGAAAAGATTTGTTACGAGACAGAAATAGGTCTAAATCAGAAAACGATTTGCGAATTTGACAGAGTATTTACAAAGCAGTAATCATTGCGCTATATAAATGAATAGCAGTAGCACGAATTTGTCAAGATTCAACGAATGATAAGCCCACGTGATATTGGCCTTTCCATGCTAAAGTAGACTTCAGTGCTCTGGTTAATGGTTTAGTTCAGCTGAAATATGGGACAACAAAAATTCGATTGTTTGCCCGACATAATCGGTCCAAGACGACTTTTAAATCAGTTGTTGCCGTCAGTGGCGGTTCCAGGATTTCTTGGTGGGAGGGGATGAAACAAATTCATAAGAAGTTGGTGGGGATGAACAGAGAAAAAAAATCTATAAACTTGGTGCCGAAAAAGAAAAAGACTGACAAGCAAAAAATGCAATTTTCCCGAATTTTACTACACTTTTACCGAAAAATAGGTTGACAAGCAAGAAAAGGTCACCCGCAGCTTTTCCCCGTCATTTTACTTGACTTTTACCTAAAACTAGTTGACAAGCCAAAAAAAGTCCGGTGGGGAATGCATTCTCTATCATCCTCCACGTGGAACCGCCACTGGTTGCCGTTGTCACTGCTGTTATTGTTGTCGTTGTTGTCGTTGTTGCTTTTGTTGTCGTTGTCTGCTGATTTTATTTAAATGTGAGAAAATATTTTAAAAAATAACTAAATGTTCTATAGGTAATGTATTTTTATAAATTAGATCTAAGAAATGTGCAAATAACGAGTGTTAATAAGATACAGAGAACAAACGAAGGGTCATCTTAAGGAAAACTTATTTTTAAGTGGCACGAAATTCTTCCTATGTCAGTCTGTCTTTTTAGAGAAAAAAGTGGCGTGGCATAAGTTTAAAGAAAATGGGGAGGGCGATGAATACTGGTTCTTTTATATCTTCATCATCGTTTCTATCACCCAGATTAACAACAGAAACAACAACAGCATCATCACCATCGTCTTCATTTTCCTCATCATCGACAAAAGCAAAGTCATATTCACTAGTATCTTTGTTATCATACTCAATGGTGTTGTCGTCGTTGTCATCATCATCATCGTTATCACAGTCATCATCATCATCGTCATCGTCATCATCATCATCATCATCATCATCATCATCGTAATCACGTCACCATCATCATCATCAGCAGCCACGTCAGCGATCACAAGAATTAGAAAGAGTGACCGGAGATTGACTCTCCGTTTCGTTTTCACATTAGACCTACAGCGTCGAAACTGCATAAGATTCGACCTGTGTGAACCTCGCTTTTCCTTTTCAATTTACGCGAAAGCTCGACGAGTCGTTTACATTATTCAAACAGCAACACAAACTTGAAATCTCCCACAAAACCCAATAAAAACCAACACCTACCCCTCCTCCCTCCCCCCCTCTCATCCCCTTACGTAAAGAACATTGGGTTAATTAACGCGCTCTTAAATTTGCTTTGGGCGACGAGATAAAAACAACAGCACGCCATCACGGTTACTCGAAAGCGGGTGTCTGAGTCACGGGTGCGGCCACAGTCATTATAAAGCGGTTGTTTGGCAGCACGGGTTGACGCTGCTGCCCTGGCCGGCAAACGGAAATATTTCTCGTTTTTCTTTGAAACGATCGCAGCTAAGAGAACTTTGAAAATCAAAGCTATTTACATTTGGACGCATTAGAGAAACTATGAAACCATGGAAAACAAAGTGCAGGGCATTTGTAATGATCCAATAGATCACTGCCTGTGCTCAATACCACCCATATCACACATACATACATACATACATACATACATACATACATACATACACACATACACACATACATACATACATACATATATGCATATAGTGTGGGCTAAAAATTTTAGTCGTTCCAATCGGGGTGGATAGAAAAACGAAACTCAGGTCTCAAGTCAAATAGAGCAAACAATTTACAACTACTTGCATCGACAAAGTCACGTGACTGACTATCATAATATCACAGAACGTAATCTCATCACAATAAATCTATAATGGCGTCCTCTCTCTCTCTCTCTTTCGAGAAGTTCTTCTTTTGTTGTTTTTGCAAATAAAATGCAAATGTAAACATGCCCATTATGTAAATATATAAATAATCAATATATTTATACACAGATTTACAAGAAGAGTTAGAGAGATTTCACTGTTGCCTCTCTGTAGAGAGAGAGAGGAGAGTCCAAGACAAAAAGAAAGAAAGTAAGAAAGATAAAACTGATAAATAGATAAGTGGATGTATGGATAGATAGACAGATGATAGATAGATGATAGATAGATAGATAGATAGATAGATAGATAGAGTTTTTAGATAGATAGATATGCATTTTGATAGATAGATAGATAGATAGATAGATAGATAGATAGATAGATAGATAGATAGATAGATAGATAGATACATAGATAGATAGATATATACATAGATAGCTAAAAATAGATAGATAGATAGAAATAGAAAGATAGATAGAAAGAGCAAACAATTTAGATAGATAGAAAGATAGATAGATAGATAGATAGATCGTTGTTTTGCAGATAAAAGAAAGATAGATAGATAGATAGATAAATAATCAAGATAGATAGAGAGAGAGATAGATAGATAGATAGATAGATAGATAGAAAGAGAAAGATAGATATAATAGAAGTGGATGTAGATAGATAGATAGATAGATAGATAGATAGATAGATAGATAGATAGATAGATAGATAGATAGATAGATAGATAGATAGATAGATAGATAGATAGATAGATAGATAGATAGATAGATAGATAGATAGATAGATAGATAGATAGATAGATAGATAGATAGATAGATAGATAGATAGATAGATAGATAGATAGATAGATAGATAGATAGATAGATAGATAGATAGATAGATAGATAGATAGATAGATAGATAGATAGATAGATAGATAGATAGATAGATAGATAGATAGATAGATAGATAGATAGATAGATAGATAGAGAAAATTGCGCACAAGAAGCAGACATTGTGTAGTCACGTGATAAGATCCATTTGTGGTAGACCTGTGCGCCGCCGCGCCGCCGACGTTTTGCATGACGCCGCCGCCGCCGGTGATGCAGGATCGGCGCGCCGCCGCCGCCGCCGCCGCCGCCGAGAGGATACTGGCGTGACGTCGGCGTCCCTATGGTGAAATTATTTCTCTCATGTAACCAGCGTAGACCAACACTGTTGTAATACGTGGATAAAAATGTCTTCACCATATAGGCAACACTAGCTAACTCAAAACACACGTTACTTATTTACTTCGCTTCATTCGTCATTCGAATGACGTCCTGCAATGTTCACATTCTGCAAAATGGCTACGGCAAAGAAAAGCGTTTTCGATGAAAATTACGCGAAGACCAAAAATAGACGCTAAAATGACGCTAAAATTAATTGTGCACAGTTAATTACACGAGCAGTGAACCTATGCGTCATCGTATAACTGAGAGCGTTTTTTGTTTAAATCCTCTTAGTCTAGTTTAAATCTTCTTAGTCTGATGTCGGCGGTGTTTTGTTTTCTAAGTTGGCACATCTACAATATTAAGATCCTTGTTCTGTATGTCTGTTACCTTCAAGCGTTCTCATTGGTTGACGAAGAAGCGTTTGACGACGTTTAGCACGGTTTAGTCGAGTCATTGCAGCGTCAGAGGGGTGGGCGTGCGACGACGTTGCTATTGGTAACAATTGACGTTGACGACGTTGCTATTGGTAACAATTGTTCGTAGCTTTGAGGAAGTTGCGCAATTTTAACATACATTTTAACGTACACAAAAAATACGTGTACAGCGTCACAAATGGTCACAGTTGCGTGATTTTAACGTACATAGGCCTAATTATTACGTGGCGCAGAGCTTGGCTAGGTGGCGATCATTGAAATGTTGTTCAGCATGAATTCAATGATTGGGTATTAGGTATAGGTATTGGATTAGTATTATCCTGCACTGCGAGCGAAGTGAGCATCTTTCTAGTGATGGGGTGCCAAAAGTCTAGGATCTTGCTCTACTCAGCGTAGAAAGAGAAGAAACTGAGAAAACTGACTTTGAGCACATCATAGCAGACATGGACATGGGCTCATTTTTAAAAGCCAACCCAACCCATCATGATTTTGACCCAAACCACAAAAGCAATAGGGTTACTTGACCAAGCCCAGCCCAACCCACCGCAATGCATTGCAATTTCTTAAACCAGTTACGTACCGCAGGAAATTAGTCAATAAAATACTGTAAGTTCTGTAGCCAACCCAACCCAACCCGCCATAAACATGGACATTTCTGACCCAACCAAATCCAATCCATGGGCGAACACAACCCATATTTATGTCTGCGTCGTAGACCAGTTCGCATCAGTGAAAGCAAGAAACGTGCATATGTAGTTTTAATCTTGTGTCAATAAAATGTCCTTGTTTGTTACCTCTCCCATGGCTGATCTTTTCCGGATTGGCCTGGCTCTAATTCAATTGGGATTTGGTGCGCCATCGGCTGATGCCCTGGACATTATGACAGTGGCGCTAAAGAAGTTGATTGATTGATTGATTGATTGAGTCTGTTGATGGAGTTTAGCGTTTGAGAACCCATCTCCTATGTTCAAATCAATCCTGGATTAAAGCATTCATATGCTTCGCGCTTTGGGAATACTGCGCTATATAAATCATTTAAACGAATCACTTCTTACAGCCAGATACGCGTATGTATTTTGATGAGCAGTGGATTGCCGTCTCTTCTATATTCGATTTATCCTAGATTCCTAGTTTATGTAAGGAGACGTTGCACTATATTATGATTTATCTGTCATCACACATCGTTTATGATATTTTTCTCACCCCGAGCCCCTTTGGAGTTTATCCCGCCCGGGACACCACCCCGTTTTTTATGTACATCTCAATTTCAATTTGATTTATAGAATAATTATTGGACTAACATTATAATACGCAATAACTTCAGAAATGTATTGTCGCGAAAATCTATTAAAATGTCGGGAAGAGCGAATTATGGATGGATTGAATTGATATTTTTATCAATTTCTATCGTCAACCCTTTGTTTCGAGGGAGTTGGGGTAGACGGGGAAATCGCCCCACGTCCCCCAGTGGAAATTATACCCCTAAGGGTAATTCCAACTATGATGGGAATCCACTATGGCGATAAAGCTTTCGAATTCGTTATTCAGTGAAAGAACAATTGACAACTGTCACTCGATCATTCAGTGTATAATGCTCCGTCAACGTAATTATTTGTCAACATTACGCAACCATTACTCAAACATCATACAAACATTACGCGAACATTACACCAGTTACGACTCAGCACAATATGCAATCAATTATCATCTCTTAGCTTATTAAATAGTAATGTTTGTATAGCATTACACTTACTAAATAGTAATGGTTGTGTACAGTAGTATTACACTTACTAAATAGTAATGGGTATGTAGTATTACACTTACTAAATAGCAATGGTTGTGTACAGTAGTATTACACTTACTAAATAGTAATGGGTATGTAGTATTACACTTACTAAATAGCAATGGTTGTGTGATATTACAGCAGTGCCTACTGTTGCTATACTAAGCGCATTTTGGAAATTACTTCAGTGTAATGTACACAGTTTAAGTATTACATTGTTGACTCCGTAGTTTGTCAAAATGCTTACCTGCAATTTACAATTTTACACTCGCATCTTTTACATCTTTATCCGTTTGTAAAGAGTTTACAAAATTACACGAGGCTTACACTTGTATTGAAGTCAGTGAAGGAAAGTGATGAAAAAACCAGCAGACCTGGTTAATCAATCAATCAATCGTAAAAATTCTTTAGCGCCATTATAATAACGCATCTGCCGCACTTCAGAGCAGGTATGTAGCCATTATTTTAGGTTATGCGGGGGGGGTGAAGCCCAAGATTCACTCCCCTCCCTTCCTTTTGAGCCGGCAACGTCATTTGGGCTTGAATTCATTGGGGGCTAGCTTCAGGCTTGGGGAGGCTTAAGCCCCCAAGCCCATGCCTAGCTACGTCCCTGCTTCAGAGTGAGAATCGTATTCAAAAGTCAAGTGTGTGGTAGTTCTCAGTTGAAAGTTGAAAGGTCAATCCGTAATTCCTGGATTGGTATTACACGCGGACTTATTTTCCAGGATGTCCTGGATTCGAATCCATGTCTTCAAGACTATTGATTATTCAAAACCTAGTGAGATCAAAACATCGGTTGTCGAATGATCGACCCAACCCAACCCGACCAGAACCAGACCCAGTGAGGACAGGACCACACACACACACACACACACAGTAGCCTTTTATGGCAACACACACACACACACACACACACACACACACACACACACACACACACAGGAACTTAATTCTAAATTTGCGTCTGTTAGCACTTCAAACAGCTCGGTCGGCTCCGGTGCAAAGAGTCTCTGATCTTCCTCGTCTACTCGCCGCCTAGGCCTTTTCTCAGACCGCTGCCGACCAAGTACAAACATAGAATAATAACACTCGGGCAAACATAGAATCGACACGGACGCAGGCGCAATCGTCTTCAGTGTTTGGACTGTAGTGCTCAATAGCTGATCTTTATGACTTAATAACAGACCTGTGTCGTGTTTTTACGATTCCTCTAAAACCAACAATCCGTGATTATATCTCAAAACATACTCCCCTCCCTAATCCCACACTCTCTCTCTCTCTCTCTTTCACAGCCCCCCACCTCATGGAGAGGCCCTCTTCAATCCGGTTGAACTTGTCCGGCGGTTGGACGGGTCGTGGTCGTGTGAAGAACCTCTTCACTCAACGCGGCATCCCGACGAACGAATGCGAATGTCTGGTGATGTCACCGTCACTACGGCAACACAAAATGACGTCATCATCACGTCCGTATTAAGAGAAGGTCAAACGGCGCAGTCAGGATGAATCTCAGAATCGCGGGGGGGGGGGCGCCGTGACTTACACGCCCCAGTTCAACCCCGATCCGACCAGGGAGCTTGAGGGATCTCCAAGCGCCAAGAAATTTTGGATATTCTGCGTTCAAATTCCGACCTCTGGAGCAATATTCCAGGCTGTGTGACGCCAATCACCCTTAAACCCCCCTCCCGATAAAGGTTTCTCATCGGTTTTGAATGAATCTCACGACATGCCTAGGTCCACGCTGACGTCATTGCAGTGAACATTCTGGTCGAGTTTTGGCGCAAATTCATCGATTATGCAATAAAAACCGTCTCACATTTTCCAAAGTATACCGGAGTTCCCTTATCTGGGAAATGCTAAATCTAAAACCTATCTAAATCTTATCTTTATTATATTTGAGTCAAGCCCAGAAGAAGACTTGAGTGAGTCAAAGATATAGATCTGTTTGGTTTTCAAGGATATACTATAGGGTGAGAATTTAACGAGGTCCACGTGAAAGGCACCCTGAAGGCTTTTACTTTTAGTATCTGTTTCCAGCGTGTCACATGTTTTCCTGCGTGAGGCCTTAAGCTGTAAAATAACAATTGGTTATAATTAACCAATTATGAAGATAATTATTGGTTTTGAATACGTTTTCTGTTACAGAAAATAGCTGATATCTAAATTGCACGTACCAACATCGACGAAAATGGACAAATACTGAGAAAGATATACATACTGACTAACAGACACACAGGCAGACAGATATGTGGAGAGATGTAGAGGGAGAGATAGAGCTTTTATGACAGAACTTTCTATTAACTTGCTCCAAATATCAACACAAATTTCTTTTATCTATCGCCGTGAATGGTGGGCAAACTAAGACTTAAAGGGACAAGCAGACAGGCATTTGGACAAATACAGGCAGACACACAGACAAAATAGACAACAAAAGACACCCAAACCGACACTGAGATCGGGGCAAATGTAAAAATATTCCCGAAATTTGTTTCGAAATTGAACTGAATGCAAAGCTATTATTGTAATCATGAACACGATTCTGTAATGCACAGCCGGTCACGTGACAGCAGAATCACGTGACAGATAATTAACCCTTCAAATGCAACGAAGTTGTTACGGAAAGAACGAAGCGGCGTTCTCTTTGACTAACTGTTTGGATTTTTCTGACTCCAAACGCAGCAAATATTTTGACACCCCCTGCTCTGCCTGTATCATTGACTCTCTCTCCTCTACCTCTCTCCCTCTGTCTCTATTTCTGTCTCTATCTTTTTATCTCTTTATCTCTCTATCTCTGTCTGTCTGTCTGCTGTCTCTGTCTCTGTCTCTGTCTCTGTCTCTGTCTCTCTCTCTCTCCACCCGATTCTTGGAAAGCCGTCTGTGTCACCGGGGCTAGGGTGAGGCCACGGCCTGGCCCAAGGCCTGGCCCAAGGCCTGGCCCAAGGCCTGGCCCGAAGGCCGGGAGGTGTTGGGAGGCTGAGATAATCGCCAGGACTTCTTATCGCTGCGACTCCAGATGGAATTACCAACAGGGACTGCGCTCTCTGCCTTCCAAACAACAACCGGATCAATAGCACGCCGCAGCAGCGTCCGTCCGTTAGTCTGTTCACCCGCCTTTCAAATCCACTTCCTTCTTTTCGGCTGTTGAATATTCATGACTTGCTCGCCAATTCGGTCAAAAAACGATTTTGCATAATTATGATCTTATTAGGAAATTTCTTCCGATTTTTGCAACGCTAATGCTTTCGCTAATCTCATTATTATGCAGCTGCGACAAGAAGCTCCGCCCACCTGCTATTAATAGCAACTCAGCTGATTTTTCGTCATGTTTATATGGCGCTTTATTTAATGATGATTTTTGTGTGAGAAATGAATTCATTTGTAGAGCTAGAAAGATTTTCTTTAAGCAGAGGGCTATGCCATATTGCTGTCTTTATTGGGACCAATTACTGTATAGTGCACAATTAAATAATCTAGCGCATTTTAATCCGAATTATTTGCACGATACGCTAAATTCTCACTGCGCATGCGCGTCGGCGAGATATCGGTTGCCATGGTGAAGCGGGCGGCGTCTCGCACAAAACTAGGTCAAACGATTTTGCATCAGCGATTGGCACAATTATTTTAAGGTTTTCATTCCAAAATGGAATTCTAATTAGATGATGGTGATAGGTGGCTGATTACGCCACTGGTCGGCCATCTTGGCTTCTATGTTTCCAGTTCGTACCGGGAAACCCTTTCCGGATAAATCTTCCGTCTTATAATAATGGTGCTTGGGGGTGTTCGACCCAACTTGACCCTATCCCCACCCCTCTCTGGCCTCCCCGCGCATGCGCGCAAAGAGGTCCAAGGAGTGCATTGAAGCCGTGCAGTTTATTCTTTTTATGGCGTGGCGATGGCGAATGATATACGAGTTATTGGCAAAACCATAAAAACCTGCGTCGTTCGTTGTTATTACGAAGAACCGAGGCGGACAGGCAGACAGACAGGCAGACGGACAAAGAACCGTACAAGCATAGGTGGCGCCACAGTACAACGAATAGACGTACATCGGATCTGTTCAACGAAAGATTACGGACAAACGAAGAAAGGAAACAAGATAGTCAGACAGACAGACAGACAGACAACAACACAAACAGACGAGGTGAAAGATGCAGATACAAGACTTGCAGAGGCGAATAATAAACGGCAGAAAAAAGGAAAAACGGAATTTTCGTCGCCAGGGGCGCCACGTTGCTCAAAACCCTCTTATTGGGGCTGAATAGTGAGGAGTCAGCAAGAAACAGACAAAATTAAGTTGCCTTCGGAAAAGAATGAACGATGAACAGAAGAAAAAAGCGAATAGTAAATGAAACAACGACAATGATAACGACTACCGAAAACAGTGATCAGAGTGCTAAAAATATCGACGAATCACAAACATCCTAGTTCCCCCACTTACGTCATAAAGAGGACGTCGCTCGAAAGTCAATCACCCGGTTTTCGTTTTCAGTTAAAATTGTTTGGCGCACCCCAGAAAATAATGAACGCTTGCCGCGGAAAAGGAAAAGCAAAATGCGACACAAAAGAAATATACGAATTTCAATAGAGAACTTTGGTTTTGGAACAACACAATTTTAAGATAAAGACATAATTTGAAGGGCTAACATAGCCTATAGGAAAGAATTGAATAACAGTTTTTTGAATTCTGTAAGTATTAATACTATCGTCAGGTATCATGGCTACAGATGACAGGTGACTGGAAAAACGTTAGAGTCACCTGTTCTACCTGTTCTAATCGATGCTTGAACTGCAGAAGTAGAGTTTAAACATAAGATCGTGAACTTTGACCTCTGAACTAACCCGGATTGTGAGCGCTGACGTCACCGATGAATGACGTCAGCGGAAATTCGGTGTCGAAGCGCGGATGGTGGGGGTGGTGGTGGTGGTGGGGTGCATCGCCGGCATCGAACCGAGCTCGGAGAAGAGCGGATGCGCCGATCCGGGACTCGGCTGGTGATGGTGGTGACCGTACAGGTCGCCGTAGAACGAAGACAGGTTCGGAAGATGGGGATGGGGATGGCTGCGATGCGGACTCCCGAACTGGTGCTGCAGGAAGTCCGCCCCGGACGGAAACGGAGGGTACGATCCACCGCCGGCCGTACCCGCCGGACCCAGGGGCCCGGCGTACGGGGAGAAGTTGTTGCAGCCGGGGAGTCGATGGGACGTCGACGACGGGGGCTCCGGAGGAGCAGGGGCCCGTAGTTCCATCCGTTCAGGAGGCGGCGTGAGTCGGGTGGACCCTGGCGCTGATGGGGTGGGGTCGACCCACCGCCGCTGCCTCCGCCGACCAGGCCGCTCGATCCGAGGCCCTGGTAGAGGTTCGGGGGATGGTGGCCCTGAAGTAATCCATTGGCCGTTGCCATTAGTGATGCATCGGAGGGGGAGCTGTGTTTAGTCACGTGATGTATTTATATAGAGCGCGATGTTTGATAAAAGGAAATCCTTCGCTGTAAGTTCCCGTTAAGAATCGAATCTGAAGGAAAAAATAAGAAATAATTATTTTTCATGAATTGTGGCGTTACATAAATTGGATATTTGTCGTCACCGTGACCTTTGAACTCTTTTGAACTCAAGGTTCAACGGCAAAACCCTCCGAACGCCTAAGCCGCCATCTTACTCATGACGACCGCGGGCGTCTATGATAGCATTGCACGCCTCTAGATGCGCCCTCGGTGCATGATAATCGCCACAACGACGATACAATGATGATGACGACGACTACGATTAGGGAATTTCGCAAAGATACTATAGTTACTATCTTGAAAAGTACCTTACATTACTCAATGAAACCAAATATCAAAATAGATTTTATTTGTTTTTTTTTTATATTTATTTTAAAACAGATTTCAAATTAGGCCTACTGTATCCCAGATAGCAGTAAATAATATAGAGTATCAGGATTTACGGCTTCATCGGTACCAGCACCAGCACCATCATCACCATCACCGTTGCCGCCGTCGTCGTCGCCGTCATCGTCATCATCATCTGCAACTACATCACTATACCTGTTATCATCATTATCGTCGTCATCATCATCATAATTGGTTACTTAATCTCGAAGGTGATTATAACATTACGGGTGACGTCAGAATGCGTCAGTTCTAATCACGTGACAAATTTCCGCTGCACGCATCGTTTGTCTCTCATGCGTGACGGACAATAAGTGACGACCCGAAAAGGTGACAAGAGAAACGCCTATTTGACTGCATGGAAGAACGTGGCAGAAAACGAAGAAAAAGCTGGCCAATGGGTCAGACGGGTCATAGGCCATATAGGTCATGGGTCATGGGTCATGGGCCACGGGTCATTGGTCAGACGGTGTTCTTCTTACCAATGGCGCAGACGACACGTGGCGCCACCTGGCGAAGACTTTCGTCTGTGCAAATTACGCAATTAATCAGAAACCACGATTAAAGTGTGAAATATCACAGGGAAAATATCCATTTGACCACCTCAGAGAAAAACTTAATAATTAATTAATTAATTATAACTGGCACTAAACGTACGTTGTGTCTATAGGCAATTAATTACAGGTGATACATCATCATCATCATCATCATCATCATCATCATCATCATCATCATCATCATCATCATCATCATCAAAGTAAGATTGGTCGCAGGTGAAAACATGATTAATAAGAAAACAGATGTGTACCTGAGACTGACTATATTATATATAAATATATACATACCTATATCCGTTAATATCAATATTATCGTTGATAGTTTAATTGGAAAACGTTCTTTTTAGAAAAACACCAGTTGTGTTGAAACTCCTTCGTTCTTTCTAATGGAAGGCGGCACGCAATAATCGATTTCTATCGCGCTATAATACTCGTTATTTTTGTAGCGCCGCTTTGGCTGCTTTCTTTGTAAATTTGTGACTTCAATTTGGCGAACACTATTATGCGAGTGAAGCATCAGATCTGTCTATTTTTATAGCGCTTTCAGGCGAAATCTTGCAGAGAAAATTTGAGAGATATGTTGCGATGTCCAAAATTGTAATTAAAATGGCTCTGACTTATTAAATAGAGATACCAATTACACATTTTGATGCTGCAGTCATTATAACGTGTCTAATTGTTGTCTCATCATCATCATCAGCAGCAGCAGCAGCACTCTGCTCATGTGGTACATAGTTTCCGTGCCAAAGTTCGTCGGTTTTCATTTCGAAGAAACGAATGATCCGCTGCTATAGACTCCGCTATTTTCGCTCACGTTAACACGAATATATCTCCTAAATCATTGCCCCAGCTCCCTCCTCCTCCTCCTCCTCCTCCTCCTCCTCCTCCTCCTCTTCACCCAACCCCACCCATCCGCATCGCTCTCCCTATCTTCATATTCTCCCTCTCTTTATAATGCTTGCTCGTCTTGGTAGAAAACTGTATTTTTGTAATCCCCAAAATTCAAAGTTCAAATTCAATATATAGGCTTACTCCTCGAGTTGCCCGTTGACCTTTTAACTGTTTATTCATTTGGTTCAATGGTTATCTGCCCCGCCAAGGTCATTAATCACAGACTGTGTTGTCCGCCGTGCCTTGAAAATCGGCGGCCTGTACCTGGTAATTTTTTTAGTTCTTTTTAGACCAGATTGCTCGAGACATTACATTAGGATTTTAAAAGGACACGGACGTTTTGCGAATTACAACACTGAATTCAAACTCCATAAATTAACCATTTTAAAAATATTATAGTCCTATTACGTTCACTAAAATGGCGGTACCAGTATGCGAACCAACTGGTCTCTTAATAAGTACCGATAGATGCGAGTACGAACTAATCGATCATAAGAGACGTTCTGAAGAAAATTTATATTCAATTTCCTCATTTAACAGAGATAACAAGAATCGTTATGCTGATAAGTAAGATATCAAGAAGAAGGGAGACTGGGCAAAGGTAACGAGGGGGATTCATAGTGCGCCAGAAGAATTAATTTGAAAGTGAAAACCGATTTGGTAAATCAGTCTCAGAGTCTGCTTACTTACCTTTCTAAAATTCTGTCATGTGAGGCAGTAAGTAAGTGGTAATTCCAAGGCAGCTGTGAGAGAGACAGAAAAAGCTATTTCATCTCACCGATTCTCTCCCTTTCACACCGTTCTCACACCCTCGATCGTCGGCCGCTCTCAGTCGCTGCTCCATCGGTCAGCGCCGTCGAGACCCCGGCGCCTTCCCACCGGGAGATGTACGACGCATGGGCGAAGCCAGGACGAAGCACAGACGGCAAGCACCAATTGAACCAGAAAACGCCGATCAAGTAATCCCAACAACTCCTCATCGAATCCGTATGCAGATGATGGCGTCACGTGACACCCACCCGGCCGCCCCGACTGGGCTGTGGCGGCCCATGGCCCGGGGCCTCTGGCCGGCCCACCCACCGGGGCCGGCCCAAGCGGACGCCGCAGCTACGGCGGCGGCGGCGGCCTTGCTTACGGCGCGTGAACCCGACGACGAGAACAAACCAATAAATAACCAGTCTGCTTACGTGGAACGGGGCTGGTTGCCCTGCGTTGGCCCAATCCGACCCCGGAAAAAAGTCCGGGTCGAACGAAAGACCCTCAGGCGTCCTGTCGCCCTCCCCCGTTCCAATTCCAGGGGGAAAATTGGGACCAAATCCGCAGTGACAACGATTCTGTATCGAATCGTGGCCATGTTTCTTGCGAAAATCAACGGGACTACTTTTCTGGCGGACTGTTACACCCACTGTGCGCAATAATAAGACGTCGCGTCGCGCCCATTAATTACCCGCACAGATGCCGTGACGTCAATAAAGAAAGAAAAAAGGACCGTGCTGTTGGAGAGAGAGAGAGAGAGAGAGAGAGAGAGAGAGAGAGAGAGAGAGAGAGAGAGAGAGAGGGGAGGAGGGAAACGAACTAGACTAACCTCGCCGCGCGGATTAATACCAGGACAAAAACGTCTCGTATACGCTGTCGTATTTTACAAGAAAAGTAGTTCCGTATCGTGAGGTCGCGGGGGTCAGTGACCGCGAACCGATTACGGCGCGAACCGGTTAACCCGAAAATTTCGCATTACGAGAAAGCGACACAGCGAATGGGCGTTTGATGTACGACGCTATCTTGTTGTTATCGGGTTTCATCTCGCCGTTATAACGTTTACGGAACATCATGATCCGCTTTAAAAAAAAGAACACAGGAACAATCCGTGCATTAGAAACTTAGCGCTATATAAATTCGCGTCAAGCAATCGCCTTCCGAGGTTGATGATCGATAGGCGAACCAGATCAATCAAACGAAGCATTAGAAATTAGCACACTATTTCAATTGACGGGAATATATATATATATATATATATATATATATATATATATATATATATATATATATATATTATACAGTTGACCTCACCTCCAATTTGACCTCTTGAGGTCAAAGGTTGATGGCGAGGAGGAGTGAATTCGCATATTTGGGTTTATTTTAATTCAGTGAAGCAAGAATGGATTGGATATTAAACTGAGATAAATGTAGGAGTTGTGTAGCACTATCTTTAGTTAAGTTATCCAAATTGGTCAAATCACTGGGAGAAAATACGCCAGGAACCACGGGAGGGGGTTGCTAATCAATGTCCCACTTTCCCTTTTCCTCTGATCTTTCGTTCTTCCATCATCATCATCTTCTTCTTCCTCTTCTTCTTCTTCTTCTTCACTTTCTGCCTGCATAGCGGCAATACTGTAGTTAGATACGAAACATTTCCAATTTGCTCGATCTTGTGCTAATCTGCACGTGTATAGTTCTACAGTTGTCATGTTTCTTTGTTTCCAGGTCCTCCTTGAAATGGTCAGCGTCGTACCTTTAGAGTATTTGGCGCCCAGGGCATTAAGGTATAAACTTTTCACCGCAAACAGTTTAAACACATGAAATCTCGATGCTGAACTATTTATGCTAATCAGACTTTTCACAACGCTGGAGGGGTGAAGTATAGTGCAGAAAGCGGGCGATGACCTTTTTGCCTGTCTTACTGGCAATAGCTTTGGCGGGCGTTTAACTTGTTACAACCATGGTTTCTGGCACCCCTCCAAGACGGCGCCGGGGGCAGCTTGCGCCCCTGCCCCACCTAGCTACGGCTCTGAAAATGTTATCCATCCATTTTTTCTCGATCTTCCTCGCCCTCTGTTTCCTTCTACTTTGTGTGTGTGTGTGTGTGTGTGTAGTGCTTTGTAAGCCCATCTATTGTTATCCACTCTTTTAAACATATCCAAACCATGTTAATCTCCTTTTGTGTACTTTATCGATGGTTAGGCCTATTTCTGTGGCTCCTGTCTGTTGTCTGATGTCTTCATTTCTCAATTTTTTAAATATTTGCTTACTCCCATTATTTTTCTTAGACAGCTCATCTCTGCAACCAATGGACTTTTTTCTTGATTCTTGATTTTTTCTTGATTGAGTCTTGATTTTTTTAGTACCCAGATTTTTTAGTACCCAGACTTTCGATCCATATAAATTTTGAGGTATTACTAATCATAACATATTATGCAGTTTCATCTTTGCATCAATGGTTGAATTTTTTGTTCCTCCATAATGTTCTCGTTCTTCACATTGTTTGGAAACCTCTAACACGCTCAATGGTAACTTGTAATTTCAAGGGGATCGGTGAAAGAGTGGTAGGATTTTTGGCACGCATCCAGAGGGTAGAGGGTTCAAATCTGACCCTAGCCACTGAGTAGTGACCTTCGTCACTTCATTTTTGCGTTCTTTGCCTTTCACTAAACCTGTTTTTCAGTCATCACATTAACAATCTAATTACAATCAATCTAAAATCAGGGATGAGTAAATCTATATCTACTTGAAACGTATAAATTCCCCCGGCATTTCTATCGGAATCTCCTCTAAATCGATTCGTTATTTCCACGGCAGCGAGAAGAGATGAAACGATGAAGCAGAAAAAGCGCTATATGAATATTGTATGAACTGTCTTTATCTCTCACTTATATGACACCTTGAGGAAAGTCAACGTGACGTCATTGATACTTGACGCTGTTTTAAGTAATCTCTCTCTCTGTCTGTCTGTCTGTCTGTCTGTCTGTCTGTCTGTCTCTCTCTCTCTCTCTCTCTCTCTCTCTCTCTCTCTCTCTCTCTCTCTCTCTCTATCTCTCTATCTCTGTCTGTCTATCTCTCTCTCTCTCTCTCTCTCTCTCTCTCTCTCTCTCTCTCTCTCTCTCTCTCTGTCTCTCTCTCTCTCTCGCATAGATTCCCAATCGCTTGTTGTTGTTGTGGTTGTCGTTGTGGTGGCGACTGATTTTTATGGCGCCTCTGCATTCGAATGTACCCTTGAGACAAATGCGGTGACCGCTGTAATTGTCTGTCCGTGCGACAGATGTACACCCATGGCGATAACCGCTAATCACCGATTGTTATAGCGCTATTGCGACTATAATACGACAAACTCACTCACATTATACTCACGTACATTGCTAATATCATATGATACTCTTTTTTATATTATTACTATTACTAGTACTAGTACTACTACTGGTAGTAGTAGTAGTAGTAGTAGTAGCAGCAGCAGCAGCAGCAGCAGCAGCAGTAGTAGTAGTAGTAGTAGTAGTAGTAGTAGTAGTAGTAGTAGTAGTAGTAGTAGTAGTAGTAGTAGTAGTAGTAGTAGTAGAAGAAGAAGTAGTAGATTTTGTTGTTGTTGCTGTAGAAGTAGTAGTAGTTGTAGATATTTCTACGAATTAAAGTTCCCAGACTTCCCCACCCCATATTCTATATAAAATTTATTTAGCGGTTATTTCATCGAATCAGTCTCAGATGTTAGGCAAATGTAATTTGTGTATTGATTTCTGAGAAAGTAATTTTTAAAACAGACTTTTTATCAGAGAAATCAATGATAGTTTCCGCGGATATTTATTCTGGCGCTTAAGTGGGTAAGAAGATTGATTTCGGTGAATTCGGTGCAAATGCTTCTTGTTATTCAGCGCAGGAGAACGTCGTTGACCAAAGGTCAAAAGTTCATAAGGTCACGAGAAATTCAGTCGCCAAATTCAGTGCCAAGCTCTCACTCATTCACTTCGTTTTCCACGCCTTAACTGTCGCACTCAAAACTCCTGCACGCCGTGCGTAAATCACTCGACGTCGCCGTATGCATTAAGAAGATTAGGCAAATCGCATCGCTTCCAGTAAGATTACGGTTCCAAAGGCTAAACGGGCTAGGCAAGATTACTGCACAGCTGCGTAAACAAAGACAAAATGGCCGCCAGTAAGATGTGCATTTTCAGAAGGTTAAAAGGGTTTATCCCATTCTGTCTTTGTCTCTCTCTGCTTCTCTATTCATCAGCCTCTCTGCCTCTGCCTCTCGGTCTCGCTGCCTCTCTGTTTCCGTCTCTGCTGCCTCTGCCTCTGTCTCTGTCTCTCTCCCTTGGCTTCGCAGCATGGTGGTGGTCGTCTGCTTGAGCCTCGCTTTCGCCGCAGTCACCGACCGGAAGCGTATCTTTGCAAACAGGGAACCAGCGCAACATCATCATCATCAGCAGCAGCAGCAGCAGCAGACGATTTGCAATTCAGAGAGATTCCGAGAAAAGAACCAACGAACGACGCATGCAAATAAAGACGTCTGTCCGTGTGTTCGTTCGTCTGTATATCTGCCTGTTTGCGTGCGTTACTGTCTTGATCTGTTCTTGTTCGTCTGTGTGAATGACAAACGCTTACGTTGTCAGATGCGATGACGTAAAACCGAAGAGAGAAAAATCGAAGATTTAGCAGCCGGAGCAGCAGAGAGTCAGAGACGGAGAGAAGGTGTGGGGGAGAGAGAGAGTGGGGAGAGAGAGAGATAGAAGGAAAGAGGTAGCAGTGGCGGAGCTAGGGTGTCCGGCGCCCGGGGACAAAACATACCGATGGCGCCCCCTCAACTTGAGAAATCCTAAGAAGCAAAAAAGCTCTGCACATTTGGACGCCCCTTCATTCTTCATTCAACTTCGCGAACACCCTGACAAGCAAAAAGTTCATTACCCGTAGCGGAACGCCCTACATTAAACCAATTTTGGCGCCCCCATCTTGGCGCCCGTGAACATCTGTACCCCTCCCCTTAGATCCGCCTCTGAGAGGTAGAGTGATGTAACGTTGGATACGGAGAAAGAGAGCAGATGGATGGAACCTGCATTTCGATGTCATTTATCTCCGTTAAGAAGTGTCAAGAAATTAGACGTTAAAGGCCGGACAAAGGCCAAGATGGACGCGAGGCCAAACCCGGAAGTGAAGGAGAGGAGGTTACAGTGGGCGAATAGCCGGTCGGGGTGGGGGGTTGCGGCGGGGGGGATTTAACCGGAAGTCTGGCGTCCAAACTCGTAGATCAGTTTTAGTCTGACCACCAGAATTAGAAGCAAATGCCTTCGCAGTCTTAAAACCCGTCTTCCCCTACGTCACCACATCCCCAGCTGGACTAAATAACCCTCCCCTCCACCACCCCTACCCCCACCCCATCCACCGTACCCTGTATTTTCCGGTGTTTTCCAATGCGCTGCGCTTGTCCATGGCACAGGTCGTGCGTTCGCGTTGTATGGCATAATTGTTTGCGCTGTAGTGCACTAGTGCATCCCGCAATTGGCAGTTTGGCACTCCGCACTCCGTCTGGACCTACTCCCGGGATCCGGTCACGGAATCCCCTTTCCATAAAATCCCTTCTCCGCGTCGAAATCCTAATCAGACCCAATGCAGCGACAATCGTATTACTATTGCATAGGAGCCAATAATTGTGACTTTCCGACGAGAAACGGATTTTTGCGATTGGATAGGAAGCCGCTACAAAGGTTCCGTGTGTTGAGAAAACCTTTGGGTTTTGTTTCAATTATCTAAAAGTGTTTGGGTTTTCGCGTTTCAATCGTTCCGACTAAACTCCTATTCTGATTTTCTGACCTCGGGATCTTTGAACTCAGACACTCTGACCTCTGACCTTGATATCGGCACGGTTTAACCTTGAGAATACTTGTACTTATTCCGAAAATACTTAACTTCAGACTTGCAAAGAATTCGGTCAGTCGGCCAATGTCAATAAGTAAGTAAGGTAGTAAGTCAGTCAAACTCAAGTATACGATTGGTTTTCACTTTACCCTCCCTCCCCTCTTCCTCTCTCCTCTCTCTTCTCCTCATATCTCAACCCTAACTCAGCCCTTTCACCGCTCCCCTATCTTCTTCACAACCTGGTCTAAGGAAAGCTTTTAGACGGAGGTCAAAGGCCAAATTGAGGTCAACCTGACGTCCCCTCCTCTTTTCCTTTCTCTCTATACGGTGCAAGTCTTCGCTAAGTATGTAACTAGGTCATCTGCATGTTAGCTTGGCTGTGATTGGTTGTGACAGATGCTGACGTTGTCGGTCAAAATGTTTAACTCTTGTTAAAATTCAACACCAAACAGTAATCTGTGTTTTAATGGCAAATGTAAGGTAATGTAATGCTACAGAGAGTAATGTCAGTGAGTGGTTCAAAGCCTAAACACAGAATTTGGGGATCCAATATATTTGGGTCAACGCAGTTTACCCCTAAATCTATGGATTCCTTGGCAAAAAATCTTGCAGTGCACAAATTTCTGTATCATTCGATTAGTGTATCAACGCGGTTCAAGAAAGCGAACTAATAAATTGTGTTGATGTATTGCCAGTGGTCTGCCACCTAGCGAATAAATTGATGACTTATAGCACGCATTAAATTACAAAGCCATCTTCTATATAATAATCGTCAGTCCTTTGCAACCAGATCAGATAAATTCTCACCAGACAATCAGACAATTCCCGAGGAAGTTAATTGTATTTTAATTGAAAAAGAGTAATCTAAAGTGTTCCTGATAGGGATGTCAAAGTAAGCATATTTAGTTACAAAATAATCTCAAAATTTCTCAAATGGCAATGTATTAGTCACGAAGTTCTTAACATAACCAAAATCCTTACTTCTATTGCCTGTATTGTGATAATCTCTGGTCGAAGATCGACAAAAGAACTAGGTTAAATGTCTTTTACAAGGATACCACAAATTCTAAAAATATTATTTTTACAAAAACTTTAATATAACATTATTAGATTTCTTCCTAATACGTCATATTGTGGTATCAGAAGGAAACAACAACAGTCAAGTGTTGCCACTGCGCCTTGTCGTAAAATGCGGGTTACTTTTCGTCTGTATGTCTTGCTGTGCGATTGTGTTTTATACGTTTTTGTAAAGAGAAATTACAGTGGCAGTACAGCTTTTGCAGCTTTTTTTTTGTTTTCCTTAATCATTACACACTTGAAATCTGCGCTATTTAGGAATTTTAGACATAAATGCAGAACGTTGCCTAGTGATTAGGTAAAATACGAGGGATTTTCAATTGCTATAAAATGCATTAGTTTAAAATTTTACACCACTTCCCATAATAACGGGCATCTAACGTAAAAAATCACGAATTTGTAGATATGAAATCCTATAAAGAACTCCATACACATGTAGATAAATGTTTTACAAATATACGCATAAGAATCAAATTTATGTTATATTAATACGAATATAATAACGCATTAGTTTAAAATTTTACACCACTTCCCATAATAACAGGCATCTAACGTAATAAAAGCACGAATTTGTACATAAGAAATCCTATAAAGAACTTCATACACATGTAGATAAATGTTTTATAAATATACGTATAAAAATCAAACGTGTTTTATATTTATACAAATGATATTATATGTAGACTTATATGTATATATTAATGCGCCACACAAATATCTGATTTTATATATATTGCACCTGGGAGAGTGAAATATATTCTTCTGAGTTAGCATGATGTATTCTAATTATGAAATTAAATCTTAGAAAGATTCGATGTTATTATCTCAGCACAAAATATATCGACATAGACCAAAACTGCTTTTTCAGTTTCTTATAGTTTCATTTTAAAACGACTCTTATTTTATAAATAAATCTTTGAATCTTCTGAAAACTAATTTGTATGTGTCTTTGCTAATTATCGTGTTGATAAATGTCTGGCAAGTTTATAATTATACACTGCATCCAGATAAAATCTGAATGCATTGAACAATGCTCCTTTCACAAAAAAGCAACAATTCTTTTCTCTGCTTAAGAAACATTTAAACATTTGCCAAGGAAATTTACTGATCTGAGATCGTCATTTTGGTAAAGGCTTTTCACCCCGAAATAGTATAAGCAATATTTATATTTTAGTATTATATTTGATATTTTATACAATACATTATCTATTATTTCTACGTTGTGCAGGTAACTGTTAATCTGGCTTCTAAAATATTCAACTTTACAATATTGCATTCTTAATATGAAAGTATGTATTGCTATTGTTTGGCAATATATTAAAAACCCTGTTTTAAAAACCTAGACGCATCAGACTCAATACGTATTATTCCAATAATTATAGAACCAAGTTCTATACAAGATAATAATATTGAAATCGAAGGATAAGACCGTATTTGCAGAATACTTATTTACACTGCGCTAGTATTTTTACCTAATATACAAAATATGTAATAATAAAATATCTCAGTACAAAATTCATCGACATAGACCAAAACTGCATTTCTAATAGATAGTCAGATTCTGATAGTTTCATTATAAAACGACTTTTATTTTATAAATAAATCTTTGCATGTACTGAAAACTAATTTGTATGTGTCTTTGCTAATTATCGCGTTGCTAAATGTCTGGCAAGTTTATAATTATACACTGCATCCAGATAAAAACGGGATCCCTCTTGAAAATTATGAAAAACATTCATCAAATTTAAAAATTTAAAATTCATTTCATTCCTGAGAGAATATTCTGATTATTACACATTTCAACAAGATGGTGCACCCGCTCACCAAGTCTGTGAAACTGTTGAACTGCTGACAACGAAAGCTCCTGATTTCCTAATCTTTGGCCGCCAAACAGTCCTGCATGGCTTAAACCCAGTTGATTATAAGATTTGGGAAATAATGCGGGATGAATTTGATCAGCTGTTATCGATGCAGTTATTGATCATTGGAGAGTGAGTCTTGAAGATTGTTTTGGAGCCAATGGGGGACACTTCGAACACAAATTTTAGTTGAATAACAATTAACATTTTGTCAGGACTAGAATGAATTAATTTTGTTTAAATTGATGAATATTTACTGGTATTTTTCGTCATTATGGCAATGAATCCCGTTTTATCCGGACACAGTGCAGAGATATAGTATTTAACTCAGCCTCGCATACTGGATGCATCTCTACTCTCTGAACATATAAAATATAATTAATTAAAGAAGAAACTATTTTCAAATTTGTATATTCGAACTCAATTTTTTGCAATAAATATATCTTATATATATATATATATATATATATATATATATATATATATATATATATATATATATATAATATATATATTAAAGCCATTCTATGTATACTGTTGTACAATTTTGGCGTTCAAATGTTTTGTTGGAGTTAAATTCAAAAAATTCAATTTCCAGAGTTGTAGATATGGCCTAACTGTTGGCGAAAGGTGCGCCCTATATAAGTTGTTAGTAGAAGTAGTGGTAGTACAGTAGTTGTAGTTGATCGTGTAGTGTTTGTTGTTGTTGTTGTTGTTGATGGTGTACATTTCCTTTAAATGAACCGACGCATCTTAATATCAGACATCATGCGTCAGTTACATTCGTGGCGTCTAACTATAGATATGGATTGATGTCTAAATTACATTACAGCTCAAACAGGCTTTGCATTCTGTCATGATCTTCCGAATTACGACATTAAGGAATTTTGGTATGATTATTCGTATCATTTTCCAAACGGCGTGTCCTATACAGTAGGGGGCATTTGAATATTGCGTCATTCAGGGACTACTGACCATCCCTTAAATACCCCATGCACCTGGTCACCGTCATCCCACCCCCACCAGTGGTGTAGCGAGGGGCAGTGCCAGCAAACCGCCCCGGGCGGCACTTGCTCTATGAGCGGCATTTTCGAGGATAACTTTTTTTTGCTTGTTAAGAATTTTAGGATTGTGATGGCCTTTTTTGGCTGCCAGATTTTTTCGGAGGCGACACTTTTTTCGCCCCAGGCGGCACTTTGCCTCGCTACGCCACTGTTCCCACCGCCACTCCACTGGTGTCGGAGGGTTTCATCTCACAGACCCAGAGGTCCGAGGGACGCTGATAAAGAAGCGGTACAAACCCTTACCCTAGAATATGTTTCTTATTTTTCGTGAGAGCTGATTGGCCAATATATAGGTTACCAGGGCTAACAGTAGATTGCTTCTTTACGTCTGTGTATGTATCTCTCTCTGTACCTTATCCTACCCGTCTCTGTCTGTTTGTCTGCCTGTTTCTCTCTCTCTCTCTCTCTCTCTCTCTCTCTCTCTCTCTCTCTCTCTCTCTCTCTCTCTCTCTCTCTCTGTCTTCTGCTCTGTATCTGTCTTCTGTATGAGACAGACAAAGACAGAGACAGACTGTCTCTGTCTCTCTGTCTGTCTGTCTCTCTTTCTCTCGATCTGTCGATCTCTGTCTCTGTCTCTGTCTCTCAGACTCTTCCATGCATATGTTGTCCTTTAGAATTGCTTTTGTCTTAGCACCATGTGTCACGTGACACCTGTCGTCACGTTACATGCCGACGACATTTAGTCACTCCTACCTGCCGACGTCACCTCTGTGGATATCTTCCGTGACACTCTGTCAACGCCCCTCTCCCATTTTCCATCCAAAACGGAATTTCTGCTTATACATGACAACTCAAGAGTTGACTCTCATAATCGTCTGCATCAAAAGGCTCGAACCCTTATAACTGCACATATGCACCTGTTTAGGCCTACTGTATCTAAAGTCACTCTATTTGGCATATCCTAGTTTCGCTCTTTCAGATGCCTTTGTCCCTCTGGCTTCTACAGCGCTTCTATCGGAATCACTGATTTAATTTGTCAAGCAATTGATAAGAACAAACATTTAATAAGAACTGACCCCGTAACTTCCAAATAGGTTTAAAGAAGTTTTACGAACTCTTAAACGAATTCTTTTGAACAGGAAATAAAATAAAATGAGTTTATAGTTAATAAATTTACATTCTGAAAAGATCAAGATAGCATTTCATTATCTTTTCAGAATGTAAATTTATTAACTATAAACTCATTTTATTTTATTTCCTGTTCAAAAGAATTCGTTTAAGAGTTCGTAAAACTTCTTTAAACCTATTTGGAAGTTACGGGTCAGTTCTTATTAAATGTTTGTTCTTATCAATTGCTTGACAAATAGGTTAAGAGAAACAGCAATTCTGAAACGCAGAACGTAATTTACAATTCTTTGCTTTACAGACGATATAAATTGAAAGCTGATTGTCAAGGCTTAGTGGAAATATCATAAACCACAATTTGCGAAATTTGCATCGATTTCAATAGTAGCTTACAGGGTTGATATATGCAAACTATTATTCTGCTGCAGATTAGATTTAGTTTTTAATTCTTCTTACAATTTAATAAATCTTATATATTGAAGACCTAACAATGTGTAGCCTCCTTATTAGCTATAAATTAATATTATATATGCAGAATTTTTATATAGCCTAGATAGCTAATTAGAGTTACGTATATATTTACACAAATGTATGCATCTTCAGCTTCCATATGATTTGTCATTTTATTACTGATGCAGAAATTATTGTTTTAAATATGTTATTTGTTGCCAAACGCAGCTGCTCTCTATACAATATATCAAAGCTTAATCTCCCCGAAATAATAAACGATTTGATTACTAGACATTTTGCATGTGACATTTTCCAAATGAAAATCAATATTTAAAATTCCATGGGTGTTCGTTAATAAGCCCAGTTTCTCATTTTTAGTCTCTTATGCGTGGACAGTTTCATGTCTTCGCCGTAAAATAGTGGTGTTTAAAGTCCCTACCACAGCATTTTATATATGACGACTTTTACTATTTTGTCGCATGTATTTGTTTAATTCAGTCTTTATAACTTTGTTACGAATTGCTGCTTAACAGCTGCAATCCTGCAATTGCGAAGTAACAAATGTAAATATCGCTATATTGTGTTAATATGCGTATACAAGTACATAAATAGTCACATGTAATTTGTTTAAGTAACACTGTTTATGTATACGATTTCCATATGCTTTGAACGTTAATATAAATAAATATACTATATATATATATATATATATATATATATATATATATATATATATATATATATATAAGCCCAGTATATATATAATAAGCCAAGTAAATATATATATACTGAGCTTATATATATATATATATTTATTTACTAAATGCCTATATAGTAGTTTATAATAATGTCCATATATACACCGTGAGAATGACAGATGCAGAAAATCAGAAATCAAAATGGAGATATCAACACCCTTTTAAATTTTAATATCCAGCGAAGGCATTATATTATATCTGTTGACATTGCCTTTCCTAAATCATAAAAGTGTATCGCTATTTCTATTTGTAAATCAATTTAAATTTTTTAACGCGTTAGTTAACCCTTTGATTTAAAGGAGGAATTTTAAGTAAGAAATCCTGATAATAGGATATTCTTAGGTGAAATTTAGTGCTCATGATTAACATAACTGGAAAACAGAGGAGTATAAACATTAAGCTTAGTAATTAGTCTAACACCGAATTAATATGAGGATGTCAAGATCGGAAAGAGGAAATCCGTGATCGTCAAAGCAGAAATGCACAACACCTAAAGAAGAAGAAGAAAAAGACTTTGTCTACATCAATTTACAGTGCATTGCAGTACATAATGTAGGCCTACTGGTAAAATTTGTTCTCTGTCTGTCTGTCCGTCCGTCCGTCCGTCCTTCCGTCTGTCTGTCTGTCTCGACCCATCCATTGACCCATAACTCTGGTGACCCATTTGCTCCATGACCAATTGATCCATTGATATATCTGCATCGGTCTATATATTATACTTGGGGACTGTCCATTAATTATGTCAAAAAATTTTGGGCAATTTTTTACCCCTCCCCTTTGTCAACAACTGTCAACTTTCAGTGACCCCCTATAATTATGTCAAACACTTTTGACCCCCCTCCCCCACTAAGACCAGTGACGGGTTCCCATAAAAAGTTTAGAAGGTTATTATTTTTGCAGCGATGAGACCTTTCCCCTTTCTTTTGTTCATCAAGCGTCATAACGTTGTGATGATTACGTTTTTTCTTGCTTGCCAGGCTTTTTCCATTGCAATAAATAGAATTCCATGAAATTTCCTATTTTTATCATTTGTAAAAAAATTAAATTGTCGACGTCAACTTCTCTTGACCCCTCCCCCTGTCAACAACTGTCAAACTTTTTAAACCCCTTCACACCCTAATTTGTTGACGTAATTAATGGACAGCCCCTTGGCGAACACCTAAGTCAACTTAAGCAACGTCGAGCGCGGTTAGTACTTGGATGGGTGACCGTCCCGGGTTCTAGTCGCCAACCAAGCCTTTCATCGCTTAGGCATCGATAAATTGACAGCAGCGTTAAGCATCGAAAGCAAAATAAGCATCGAAAGCAAAACGCGAGTCTAGAGAAAACACTGGCAAACTCAAGTCAGTCAAAGCGCTTTCCCGAACCTCGCGGGCTCATAAGACGGAGCTGATCTCCGTTTCTATGGTTCTCTGCTAGCCGTGTAATAAATACTACGGATACTGGGCTGTTTGACTTTTCGCAGCATTTTTGCCACTGCTCCTCATTTTGCCACCGCCCTCTAGCGAGTAAGGCTGAGTCTACCTTAAGGCTCCTGCAATGATCGAACCTGCGACCTTCTACTCTATCATCCAGCGTTGTTACCACTCTGCTAACTTCCCGGCTCTGGCAAACTGCAAGATTAATGGCGTTTTTAGCAGGGACTGTTTTAAGACAAATTTATCACTGCACTAAACTCAGAAAATTTGTGGGCATCCCCGCAAAAACCAAGCATAAAAAGGTCGTCCGAAAAATTTATCACTGCACAAAGCATAGAAAATTGCATTCTACCACTGCACATTTTCATTTTATCACTGCACATTTTGTGTATCACTGCACGTTAAAACATGCCTTGGTTTTTAGCGCATTTGCTGCACTGCGAACTTGCGCTTTATAAATGTTCGTAATAATAATAATAATAATAATAATAATAATAATAATAATAATAATAATAATAATAATAATAATAATAAGTTTTAGGCTATCTTTTTTCATCCATCCGATAATATTATTCCTGCATATACCGATGTTAAACTCGTGTCAAACGCACACGGCAGCGACAGCTCCATTGTTTTGGAGCGCTAGAGGTCGTACTTGTAAAGAATAGAATTATTGTATGTTTCTATTGGTCACGTGTCTTTCAGCAAAAGGTTTTTTGATTGACAAGCGATCTGCTCTGCAGACGATACCTAGAGAGTATATTAGAAATGTGCTTTAAAATAAGAAGTCGGTGTTTTCTGCCATGAGTTTACATGTGTGTATAGCAGCACACAATAATATTATACGCCTTAAGCGGGTTAAGGTCTAAATATCTCCACTAATTATCGGTTCTCTAAAATATTGAATAATCAACTATATTGTATTGTATCTTAACAGTTCTGAGCGAAAGTTATTGTCTAGTGATGCGTATGTTTTGCACAAATAGCCTGATAATACGGTAAACGACTTCATAGCCTATCTTTATTTTCATGAAGAAGTAACTATTACCCTTGAATCTTCTGGATTTTAAGCATTGATACTTCGAGTTCATCGAATCCACAGCGGCAACACCGCTATGAATGGGATGCAATCAGATGAATTGAATTAAACTGATTAAATTTGGGTTTATCCATTAGGTCTATAACAAAACATATCCTTTATCGATCTCGTATATGTTTATCGCACTGAGGCGAATTCTTACTTATTAATCAGAAATCACCCTAGTAAACACACACTGCACTAATACACTACGCTGCAAACTAAAACCGAAAATATGTGAATTTATAAACCGAATTTAATTCAGACGAAGACAAATCCAAATAATACGATAACTATTAACCACAGCTATATTAATTAGAATTCATTTATTTATATTATTTTTATTTATTTAACGGTCTCTTTGCAGCCATATAGATATGGTGTTTCCTAATGGAAAATTCTGTACACAAATATGTATTCAGCGTATAATTAAAGAGTCGACATTATCTTCAGGCTTTCAAAACAAGAGTGCACTTATATCGCATATCAACAGCGATGCTATAATTTTTGTACTGATGGATTCACTGAATATGAGATACCGATGCATAAATAGGATAAGATTAATATTATGAACAACATTATTTATAATTGATGTTGTTTTATAATAATATTATTATTATTATTATTATTAAGTGCTTTAAACCTTTTAAAGAATAGTTACATAAGGGAACTGAGTGGCAGATTGAAACAGCAAGACTTCGTGGTCTATTAATATCAGAAGCATTGAAATTTGATTTGGGAACAAGACCTTAAATTCTGGTTTGCACCCTACATCGTCTGTATACCATTGTGATTAATTAATTTTACTAATAAAAATATTAAATAGAATTACCTTCTGGGTACAGAAATTGCACTTTAGACCTAAATACCAAATCTTACCCTAAAATATGATATCAATTCAATATATTGTAGTAAAGTGATAAGGATATTAGTTAAAACTTGTGGAATTTATTTTTAAAATCTAGTCCAATCTATTTCTTTCTTATAATAACATTCTGCCAATATATTTTCTATACGGGTTACACAACACAGCTAGTTAGGCCTATATGTAAATGTATTCAGTATGTTTTAAGTGCATATTTGAGAGTATGCAGATATATTAAAGGTCGGTTACAGCAAAACACGCGTAGTGTCTGTTATCTAGGATAATTTACTAAACCTTCATCTAGACAAAATTTAAACTGTCATCTTACACGGACTCCTAAGCAAACATAGGCTATGTAATTACCTATTTTAAAATTAAACGCAAATATAATCTATAAATATAATCTATATATATATATATATATATATATATATATATATATATATATATATAGAAACTATTAGTCTTGTAGACTGGTCTCATATGCAGTGTTTCAACGATTAACGATGCCTTCAGATTAATTTCTGACTAAATGAGAGAATTTGTGCTTTCTTTGCCTCAATATCCTGAACTAAAACTATGTTATTTTATGCCAGAACTAACTCTCTAGGGTTTGACCTTTATGTCCTGAGTCCTGACGACGGCTAAAAGACTTACAGTTATAACGCAGTCAAAATGAAGCCAGCTGCAGAAGTGTAAGACCGCGACTTGAATAGTATCATCCGCCGTATGATATCGATCATCTTTATTCCTGCATGGTGACCTTCCTGACATTTGAATCGGCGCAGCATGATGATTTAAAATCTCACAGGAAACTTTCCAAACTGATGTGCCGAAATGCTGCACGAAATATTGCAGAAACGCTTTAGAATTCCGTTAATCTACTTATCAGCATCTGATCTCTCGTTGGCTTTCAATTCATTCTGTTACACTGAGAAGTTGTTGTCGTGTGAATGAATAGAGAAGTTGTTTATTAGGATCTTCTCTATATTCGCGTGACTTTTATGGCTCATTTTCACATGCCAGTTATTTGTTCATATATATATTATTTGTTATATATATATATATATATATATATATATATATATATATATATATATATATATATGAGAAATGCTGAGCCTGTATAATGGGGCGCAACAGGGTGGGCCAGGTGGGCCACGGTTACACAATGTGTTTGGCCCACCCAATTTAAATTGGCAAATTACAATGATTTTTGGAACTAATAATCGCAAATCCTCAATATATTGACATAATGTTGCAATATATAATTGAGGTGTCACAGTTGTGGAAGACCGCTCGAAATTATTATATTTATATAATCATACAGGCTAACTGTGTTTTTTTCAGATTGGTCGTATAACGGCGAGAATTTCTCGCTGTGCTGTCTGACTGTCTTCAACTCTGAAATACAAATTTCAAAAGAGTGTCTCAATGGTGTTAATTTTACATACTATCACTGATATCTACAATCTTTCGTTGTGTTGATGTCATGGTGATGACGTTGAATGTCCATAATAAGCGTTCCAAAACTTCTGTTTCAATGTATTCTTTATAATTTCATGATTTCTAATTGTATAGTTTAGTCATCTTATTATATAATTCTCGATGTCCGGCGAATCCGGCGAATCCGGCGAATCTGTGTCGGTCACGATAGATTTTGCAAGACGCTGTCGCCATAGCAACGAAATTGTTTAATCAAAACTGTATAATATAATCAACGGAGCGTTTAACGAAGCGTCTTTTGCGGCAAAACCCCGTTCCCCTTCCCTCTCCCCATCCCTCTGGCCCAGGGCCCAGCCCAAGGCCCCAAACCCCTTTCCCTTCCCTTTCCCCACCCTCTTCCTCTTCTTCCCACCCTTTTCCAATCGCCCTGACCCCAACCCATTTCGGCCTCGGCCCAAAACCCCCGTCCCCTTCCCTCTCCCCATCCCTCTCCCAATCGCCCCTGGCCCCAACCCATTTCCGCCCCGGTCTCAAACCCCCGTTCCTCTTCCCTTTTCCATCCCCTTCCTCTACCCATCCCTCTCCCAATCTACCAGGCCAACCCATACCCGCCCTGGACAGGGCCCAAAACCCCGTTCCATCCTCTCTCACCCCCTCTCAAACCCCGTACCTCTCTCCATCCCTCTCCCAATCGCCCTGGCCCCAACCCATCACTGCTCCGCCCTACCCCACTGGGCCCCAAACCCCATTCCCAAACCTACACAACGCTGCCGAAAACCTGTACAACCCACTTTCCTCTTCCCAAACCTCCCTTCCCTCTCCCAAAGTTATTATATATATTTATTCCTTCCTAGCCTCAATACCTATTTTTTTAAAAATTTAACACCTCAAGTGGGGATTAAATTTTTCAGACGGTCACCATACTGGGGATTTAATTTTTTGGAAAAGGTTCTTCAGAAATGATTGCTGTAACGTTTTAAATTTGCTATATCTCAGGCTATATAGGAGCTAAAAAGATGAGGTTTGCACCATTGTTTAGACTGTTTATTTCACTTTCTAACCGTCCGTGCAAAACAAACAAATTTGAGGTAGAGTCCACAATTGGCCTAAAATATCACCCTTTCTCTCCAAAACTTTTTAAAGCCCCTAGCAAAATATTTCAGCGGTAACCCCACTTTGGTCAGCGGCAAAGTTCTAAAGGGATGTCAGAGGAACAAAATAAACCAAAAGTTTGAAAATCGGTTGACATTTGGCAAAGATCTATCAATTCTAACCCGATGACCCCAATGTTTGAAGGCGAAAGTTTTGAATTGTGAGAAAGTTTCATTTTTTTTGAATTTGCTATATCTCAGGCTATATAAGAGCTAAGAAGATTAGGTCTGCACCATTGTTTAGCTTTTTATTCCTCTTTCTAACCGTCCGTGCAAAACAAAAATGTCCAGCGTTCCGAGCTTTCCGACAATCAAGTGAGAATGAGTAGCAGGCTGTTGCTTGGCGTGAAAAATCAGCACAGCAAACAAGAGAATCAAGCACTGCATGTCGTTCGACACTGCCAAATCAGTACACTTACCTTGACTATCAAGTTTCAGAAAATTCCTGCGAATGGGCGTTAACTCGGTTGAAGGAAAAGGCGGCGATTTATGGAAATTAATTGCGCAAAATCCTATTGCATTCAGGGTCGGCGCTATGGGGTGGGTCCGCGGGTCCGGACCCACCTAGCCTCGGGCAGGGGCACCCAAGCAAATCGTTCAAATACGCAGGAAAATGTTGATTGGGGTGAAGTCTGAGCCGGCGGGTCCTGGCTGTGTAGATTGCATTAGACCCACCCAGTCAACAAAACCCAGCGCCGCCCTTTGCATTTGCACAAAATTGGGTGGTAAAACAGCTAATCTTAAACAGTGTCTAAATAAACTAACATTGGACATTGGAGGAAGGACGTTTAAATGCAATGAATTAACCAAATTCATGTTGCTAACTGGCAATGCCATGTTGACCCACCCAACCATGACCTGTATATGCAACACTGTCAACACAGGATATGGCTTATCTTGCTTGCTAAGCCCAATGCTAATTTATAAATTATTTGGTGTAGCACAGAAAAAGTTTCAAGAGTTTTCTTTCTACATTGCATGGAACGCCTCGACTAAATGCATCATGGTCATTCTGCCATGCTTATTGGTTATTGCGCTAAATAAATTGTTCAGATAATAATAATAATAATAATAATAATAATAATAATAATAATAATAATAATAATAATAATAATAATAATAATAATAATAATAATAATAATAATAATAATAATAATAATAATAATAATAATAATAATAATTATCATCATCATCATACATCGCCTATCTGCAAAGACCATACGTCCGTAATTGTTTAAACAGGCATCTCATGCATCTCTGCTTACTTGGAATCGTGCAACTGTATTTGATGGACATTCATATGGGTAGAGCAGTGTCCGGAGTAACATAGTGACCTAGTGGAGAGATGGTAATGGTAATTCAGAGCCACGACCCTTGACCAATTAATGTGACCCGTCTAGTATCGATGACCCATTCGACCCATGACCCGTGAACCACTTCTGACCAGGTTGTTCATACCTTGCATTGGGGGTATGCATCGAATTTTAAACGGTTGACAGAATGTATTGATTGCCATTGGCGTAGCCACGGTGCAGGGGCGGCTGGATCGACTATTCTGGCTGGGACTAGTCGTGGAATTTGCTCAAAATCATAGAGTAATGTGAGTACGGGTGGGTGGAAGTGGGGGGGGGAGAAGTATATATAGTATAATCGAAGAGATTACGTGGACGTGCAACGAGCTTCATATAGGGTGATTCACAATTCACATTTTCAACCTGTTATCTCCCATGCATGTAGCACTTTTTAAGAACTTTCCTTCACTTCTAATATCTAGAAATGCATTGGTGTTCTCGTCCTCGACTGCATTAGGGAATAATTCGACCCGGCATTGACGTGGATCTTTAAATGGTTTTGATTTGGCGTGTCATCGGCTGAAGCTACTGTGTATTATGAAGCGGCTCAATAGAAGTTTAATACCAGATTCGATTTAGACGATTTTTTTGCAATAATAATTCTATAGCACTATCAAATCTAAAGTTAAATCGCGTCTCTTTCTGTTCCTTTTTTATACCCTACCTTGCTGCGTTCCCACTCCCACTCTGGCTCCCACTCTGACTCCCACTCTGACTCCCACTCTGACTGATCATGGAAATTAATATCACCCGGCTAACCACTACGGTGCGGGGCCTGTTTTTTTAAAGCGCTACATAAATTGACAAAACTTTACTTACTTTCTTTGTATATGTTGAGATATATATATATATATATATATATATATATATATATATATATATATATATATATATATATGGTTCAGTCAACGGTATATGAGATATAGCTTTGCCTAATCAGATAACGGAACTGACACTGCCATTAAAGGAAATTTTATATACAGAAAATGCTTGATGCTAGCTTTATTTTATAAGACAATTCAAAATCGTTCTCGGTCTGTGATGGATAAATTAAAAGTGGAAATGGATCGAGACCTAAAACCTGTTATCATTCATCCCTCCTGGATTAAAGTTGCTGAAAATGCTTCGGAAAACAAGATATTTTTCTTCAAGATTATAACAAATAGCTGCACAAAATGGGCGTCTTAAAAGTATTAGGCCTAATTCTAAATCATATAAAGCGCGTCGGAATTTTTTAATCTTTATGTGCTAATTTTGATTCTGAAATACAGGGTTCTTCGTTCACTTCAGTCATTGCTATTCTGTATAATATATTTCTGTATTTCATTTATCAGTTTCGTATAAATATACGGTGTATATATATATATATATATATATATATATATATATATATATATATATATATATATATATGCTTATAGGAGTATTTTTGGTTAGTTTCTCATCTATGCCCTGTAGTCCTTAAAGCTCAGTTTCGAAAGCAAAATCAAGTTCTAAAGCCATTTATTCTGATTAAAAATTTAATAAGTGAAATTAATGACATACGAACATTATATAATATATGGCTTCGTGCTGTGATATTAAAGGTGCTAAGTCAAACCCCATTTCACTGCATGTTCTTTGTTGCATGTTCTTTGTTGCATGTTCTTTGTTGCATGTTCTTTGTTGCATGTTCTTTGTTGCATGTTCTTTGTTGTTGATAAATATATTAATAAAATCGATTCGAACTTAGCAGATGATTGGGGAAAAGCCTAAAGAAATTATCATAGCAATATAGAAAGGAAAAGGAGACAAAGAGAAATGCAATAACTATAGAGGAATAACATTGCTAAGTATCCAAGGAAAAATCTTCACAAAGATTATACAAAAAAATAATCAGTAGCTATATAGAGAAGGTAATAGGAGAAGAACAAACGGAATTCAGGCCAAACCAGTCAACAAATAGAGAGAGAGAAAGAGAGAGAGAAGAGAGAGAGAGAGAGAGAGAGAGAGAGAGAGAGAGAGAGAGAGAGAGAGAGAGAGAGAGCACATATCATTAGAAGGAAATAGCATAGATGCCATAGAACAAGTAAAGAATTTTACATACGTTGGAGGTGAAATTATATGAGAGATGGAAGACACGAACAAGATGTCCTAAAGAGAGCAGAGCAAAGGAACTATACAGACAATGGGAAGACTTAGGCGCAGTTGGAATGCAAACACGGATCGGCACCAGATTTCAAATATTCAACACTGTATACCGTTGCACCACATACACTTTATTATAGATCAGAGACATGCATGGATCTTAATTAAACGAGCAGACGAAAACCAAACTGCTATAGCAACAGAAATGAACTGCTCGCAAAGATCTTGGGCGTAAACAGACTGCAAAGAATAAGAAATGACGAGATCAGAAAAATATTTTTCTGATGTCGTCATTTCTTATATACTGAGGATGCAAGAGACAGTAATAGATAAAATCAGAAGAAGACTTAGATGCCTTTGAACAGTGGGTGTATAGAATTTTGCATTTCGATACACCCACTGTTCAAAAGCTCTTCCATTGGCTTCTCTCACAAAGCGAATTAATTATAAAACTTGTTTTGTTTGTCTATAACAGTGTTTCCCTAACTGTGAGCAGGGCCGGATTAAGGTCCGAGTGGGCCGGGGGCTGAGAAAAAAAGACCGTCGCTTATACTGAAAATCTCTGAAAAGCAAAAAAAGGTTATCTCCCTTCCAAATCGTTCTGACAAGCAAAAAAAGTTATCTCCCCGAGACTCCCTTCCAAATCGTGCTGAAAATCGTGCTGACAAGCAAAAAAAGGTTATCTCGAAAATCGGTGGGCCTATTTTCATGATGGGCCGGGGGGCTACAGCCCCCTCAGCCCCCGCCTTAATATGGCCCTGACTGGGTCGCGACCAAAAAGTGGGTCTCAGCGCTCAGTCCATGCAGTGGGTCAAGCGAAATTAGATTTAAAATTTGTTACTTTTAACCAATACCACAATGTCACAAGCCTTGAAAGTTGCAAGTATATAGACTTAATTTTTAAGAAATTTATACGCCTTCAATCTTCCATACAGAACTTATATTAAAATGATTTCTGTTTTATACAATTTTAGTTGACAATATGTTTGCAGGGTCTCGGTATGTTACAAAGCCGCTGTAGCCAGTCGTGCAGTTTCAAAAAGTTGGGGAAACGCTGACTAATATAGTACTTTTAAATATTAATCTTATTTCGCAATAACGCATTAAGGAAGCGTATTCCGACCATTTTGCTCTGAAACTCCAATAACAACATCGGAATCTACTTATTGTATCGTTCTCTACTTATAGTGGTTAAGCGAATTTACCATATACTCATAGGGTTTTTAAGACGCGTAACAAAGGCATGTTCTTGGCAACATTTAAAAAAAGATAATTTCTCAGAAATTTCAATCTATTTCTCTCCTTTTGTCTGATTTGACAAAAATATGAATAATTCTGACTAAAATATTTGTCATATTTTCATTCAAATTGGATCGGAGCTTTTGTTTTGTCATTTACTGTATTCAAAACTTAGGATTCTTTTCATCTAACGATCGCCAGATGGCGCAATGCATTAATTTTTTTATATTACTTGCTATTACTAGGGTCGCGGCACGTTACAAAACTGCCGAAGTGGGTTGAGGTTCCCAAATGTTTGGGAAACCCTAGTCATTAACACCTGTTGTACAATGAACCAGATATATCTTCAACATGTCTCTTGCCTCTGTTGCATGACTTACTAACCAATCCACAAGATATTCGGCAGGACTTTCATTTAGTTGATGTCCCTCGTTCGCCGCATACAGTTTCTGGCGCTAGTGTGTAGGATGAAATGGCAGGGAGGTGTTCTATTTCGAACCATGTAGATCGAAATTGAAAATGATATTATTGATTAATTACTCTTGCACGATTTGAAGCAATGAAGATATTTACAAAAGAAAACGCGGGTTTTGTCAGAGAATTTCTTCAAATCGCTGAGATGTTTACATATCTACACACTCACTGTTCAACAGGTCTTCCATTGGCGCTTCTCTCACACAGCGAATTAATTATAAGACTTGTGTTGTTGTCTATAAAACCTGTTGTAAATGAATAAGATATCTTAATACGCGGCTCTTCCTTCGATCGACATACTAACGGTCTACAGTATATATGCAAATATTTATATGTCCTAGCTCGAATAAAGGGGACTGCCCCAGAGATGTCTACGGGTTGGGTTAACTCATGGGTTGAGTTGGGTTGGGTTGAGTGTGATTTGATTGGGTTGGGTCAGACTTTGCCATATTAATGGTGGGTTAGTTGGGTTGAGTAAGAAAATAAGTCATGGTTTAATAATTTGCAATTTATTACGGTGGGTTAGTTGGGTCAAGTAACCCTAGTACCGGCATGGGCTGGGTTGGGTTCGGTGTTTAATCTAGGCCTCTTCCGGGCGAAACTTTCCCTTTCCCCCGGAAATTTCAAATTCCCCCGGAAATTTTGGCATACTACATGGACTAGCAGCAGGCCCACCCCCAGCAGAATCCCCCGGCTTTGTCAGTTCCCCCCCGGCTTTGTCAGTTTCCCCCCGGCTTTGTCAGTTTTCCCCCGGCTTTGTCAGTTTCCCCCCGGCTTTGTCAGTTTCCTCCAGAGTCCAGGAGTCTAGATTAAACACTGTTTGGGTTGAGTTGAAGATTTGATGGGTTGGATAGGATTGGGTTCTAAAAAATGGACCCCTGGCCATCTCTGGGCTGCCCCTCGTGCCCTCTCAAATGGAAACGCTAATGCGTTTTAATGCTAATTAGGCATAAATTTGAAGAACAGACACCTTTGCATTATAGTTGTTTCCTTCTGCATTGGAATGTTATCAATAACTAATTAATGAATGCATCTGTATAGAAACAAATATTTGACTAGACTCATCGTAGGCTATTAGTTAGCGACTTGCATACTTCCTTTCTCCGATATGCTGTCGTTCAGTCCTCAAAGACTGTCTCCGTATCTGTCTGTCTGTCTGTCTGTCTGTCTGTCTGTCTGTCTGCCTTTGACTGTTGTGTTCGAGACTGTAATTTCAATCATCGATCATCATGCTTGACAATGGATGTCATTCTCGTCACAGAGGTCGTTGCCATGGTTACGAATGCACATAATTACGCGAAACGACGTCAATAATCGCTCGCTTGGTGTCGCTTCAACACTCACTCCCCCGCTCTCCTTCTTCCCTCTAGAGTTCGTTAAGCCACGGAGAGTTCATTGAGTACAAAGTGGAGGAGAGGAAGCGGGGGCGTATGTTTAGCCTGTTAAAACACCAGGGAGTCTATACCTATATTGGTTCCAAGTAAATTTCTTCAGCTGTGTGTGGGATCAACAGGTGGGCTGAGATGCCGGAAGTGGATTACTTCCGGTCACGTGACGAATTCGCTGCGAACCAAATTTATGAGAAACAATTTCTGAGAACCTTGTGGATAAATTTATTTAGCGCCAAGATTGACGCGTGACTTTCTACTACACACGCACACACACACAAAAAACACACACACACACCAGTGGCATTCATTTGAGCTGGAACAGGATTAAGTTCGAAGATTTCAAGAAAAACAGCTACGAAGCGAGTTTTTTGCATCGTTTGTAGCTTGACCAGACCTATACTCTTCTCTGACACAGATAGGGACGTGGGTTGGATCCACCCATGGGTTGAGCTGGCTCAGAAATTTCCATGTTTATGATGGGTTGGGTCAGCAAACAAGTCATGTTTTCTTTATTGCTGGTCGGACCTCCTTATTTCAGAACCCTGGGCACGCCACTGACCATCACTGAACTCATCTCTCTCTCTCCCTCTCTCTCTCTCTCTCTCTCTCTCTCTCTCTCTCTCTCTTTCTTGCTATATATAAAAATATAAATATATATATAATATAAATATATATATATATATATATATATATATATATATATATACATATATATATCGGACTGATTATTGGTGAGTCAAAATAAAACGTTACCGTAAGCGTATACATATTATTATTTATACAATTAGGTAACGTTTTATTCTGACTCAGGGTGTATATATATATATATATATATATATATATATATATATATATATATATATATATATATATATATATATATTATCACTACTACTACTGCTCTTATCCTCCTCCTCCTCTTCCTCTTCATCGTCGTCGTCGTATAAAAGGCGCTTCATTTCAGTTTGAGATCGTGCATTGACGTGCAAACAGCCAAACATGTTGAACGTTTTTCACTCCGAGGAATATTTGATGAAGTGCTGCACTAAATCATCTTCATTCGAATTGAAATGAGTGATCATCGGTTTGATCACGTCTGACCTATCCAACAACTGTCTCACTCACCCATGGGCTGCTTACTTACTTACATACTCAAGTCCCGAATTGTGTGACTCTGCGTGACCATATTTTTAGAGATGGTTCTACTTAGATAATTAAAAATATCGACATCAAATATATTATATCAAGGTAATGTTGATGAACATATATAATATTGCGTTGGAATATAATTTGAGCAAATATATGTATACAATAAATATAAATAAATATATATATATACATATATATATAATATTTATATTGATGTATTTAGACTATAATTATATATTTATATTATATATTTTTGTATCTCTATATATTTATAATGTTTATTTGTATATATATTTTATAATATTTATTCATCAAATGATAATCTCTATATATTTATAATATTTATTTGTATATATATATTGTATCTTTAAATAAATTTATAGAGATGGTATTGAAATAATAGAAAACCGCTATAGATCTAAAGATTGTATCAAAGATACCTAAAGATTGTATCAAAGTTCATTTGAAATTATTTTAAATATTATTACAATTAATTAACACAACATAAGTAAGTGGCATTAACGTTTTGCACGCTTTAAATACATAATATTATATTGATTCTTTATCAAGTGAAGTTTTCTGTGGAATAATTCAAAACATTTAAAATTTACATTTTCTATCTTTATTCATGTTTTTGTTTGTGCATATAAATATAACAATGTATATATAATGTATATATCTGTCTACTCTATTATTTATCATAATAAAACAACTAAAAATTCTCTCCTCCCCCATTAGTATAACGATTACATACCTTGTGACTTATTCAATTTATAGATGATTGATTCGTGATTACAAGAAAATGAATAAAACGCATTATGAGGTGTGCAGAAAAAATATGTAAAGTTCGACTGTGATTAGTCCTTTGTTTAGTCTGCCTATACCCTTGGACTAATGTAGCAGAGATGCAGATAGACTATTGGCGTCGCAATTACCCTGCACAAAGGGTCGCTCGTTACAACATGACCTACGTCCCATTATCACAGGGTAAAGGAGACTCCACGATTACATTTCTAATTTTCCATTTTCCATCGTAACGCTCCATGAGCCAGTTCCAGACGGTGTATCGAGGCTTGTCTTCCGTTCCTTTTCCATCCACTGCGTCAACGGCGGTAAAATCCGAGGCGAATATGAGACGTAAAATCGGTAAAATGCGAAGAGGGTGGATCAAAGAGAAAATGTCTTTTTGTTCGACGCATTTCCAAGCGGTCAGTTGTCCACCATCGACGATTTTCTGCTGTTTGAAACGCCCTTCCGTGGAAAGCGTTGAAGCGAACTGCATTCGACGATGTCTTCGTTATATCACCGTAGGAGGCGCATCACCACGCGCAATGATTCTTACCGTATCGCCCGTCGACGTGGATCGGCTTCATCCGCCAAGAAAAGAGTCCCGGTATATTTTCACCGAATACTTGTTCAAATCCAAGATTTTAAATAATGTTTACAAGAGTAATATTTCAGTTTTCTTTACGAAACTCAAAACTTCTAAAGCAATTCGAATCGTGTCTGTTTTGAAATTCAACAGCACCAGACCGAAGGCAAAAATTGCATACGTCTTATTATGCAATAATGCATGGCTTTTCTAGAATCAATAGGATAGGTCATGGCTTACGTAGGGCGTTGCGCTACGGCCCCTAAGGCCATAGCCCCGCCAAGGTCCTCGAGATTCTTTTTCTTGGCCCTGGCAGTGCAATAGACGCAGACAGCTTGGTGGGCAGGGCCATCTCGTCCCTTAGACACTTGGGGAAGAGTGATTGACAGCTGCGCATAGGCTAACCGATTTCCAAGAAAGCTGCAATAAAAACATGTGTCGTATTATTAGAATCACATAAGAATCATACTGCGCCATAAAGGTATCAAAGACAGACAGACAGACAGACAGACAGATAGACAGACAGACAGACAGATAGACAGACAGACAGACAGACAGACAGATAGACAGACAGACAGACAGACAGACAGACAGACAGATAGACAGACAGACAGATAGACAGATAGACGGACGGACAGACAGACAGGAAAAGGGATTAAGACAGGCGGCTTGGAACCATTGGCATGCGTAGTCCTTATTGAGCTCCGTGTAACTTTTAAATCTGACGTCGTTTCAATACTCTTGCAAGTGTCGCCACCTAGCAGCAGATAAATAAATTATTCTAAAATATTCAGTGTTACGGCTGCATTGTTCAGAATATATCTATGAAATAGGGAACGTGTGTATATTTATTTATTTATTTATTTATTTATTTATCTGTTTCCGGACACTTTTGTAATAATTCACCATTGACTATAGGAACTAAGTACTGAGGGCATTTTAAAATTTTTTATATATATATATATATATATATATATATATATATATATATCAGAGATGTCCAAGTCTCCATATATTGGTCTAGATATAAGCAATAGGCTAGAGATAAGCAATGGGATATAATATATGACAAACATTCGAAAGCACTGAAAATGCTAAGAAGAGGCTAAACTATCAGAACAGTTGCTTTATGTCGTAAGATTCCACTTTTAATAATGGACATTATTTTTAATGGCTCGAACATAATGGAGACCAAGGCACAGTGGCGGTTACAGGAATTCTTGGTGGGGGATGACAAACAATTTTGGAAGTTGGTGGATGGATGCAAAGTGAAGAAGAAGAAAACAAGAAAAAATAGATAAAGGTCATTGTTAGTAGTGTTTTGCTCATTAAAAGTTAAGAAACATTGCCAAGAGAGGCCGACAAGCAAGAAAAAGAGTCATTTGCAGTATTTTTCACTAAATTTGTTTAATAACTCACCGGAAAATAAGCTGACAAGCAAAAAAGGTCATCCGGAACCCCGGTGGGGGATGCATCCCCAGTCATCAACATGGTGGAACCGCCACTGCCAAGGCATATGATGTTAATATATATATATATATATATATATATATATATATATATATATATATAGATAGATAGATAGATAGATAGATAGATAAGGACCTAACCAACGTGTTTTAAGGGAAAATTACTGGGGGACTGATGAAATCTTTTAAATTCCGGACGGAAACTAATTTTGGCACTTCCCGTTTTTAGTTTATTTATTCTACCCGGCTACCCACAAATAAGCCATAATGGTAGTAGAATAAAATTTGTAATATCGGATGAAAAGTGCAGATAGTCATGAGGTATGATGGCGATACGTTTGCAGTGTTTCTCTTAAAATACTGTCAAAGCCAAATAGACAAAAACTAGAGAAACAGAAAGAGGGTGGTAGAATAGCAAGGAGCGGAGAAAAAAGACTACAAAAGAAGAAGTTAAAGCCTCAAAATAAAGCTGTCATTATTAAGGACAAAAACTCAGAATAACTTCTAGGGGGCCCTTGTATGAAAGGCAGACCGTCATACCATAATTACTGCGGGGGCCAGGAAGACAACTAGGGGCCACGGCCCCCGCAGTTTAAGTGCTAAAAACACCGTGGACCTAACTTATTAGTACTTTGCACAATATTCGGCATTGTAGGCCTGATTTGAAACGGACGATAAAATTAAATTAATAATAATAATAATAATAATAATAATAATAATAATAATTTAATTGTTGACAGACTAGATGCTAATAAAATTAATACAAACGCCGAATTTTCTTGAGTAGAACTGACACATTGGAAACATGTGTCGGTATTTTTTTAAATCAAAGACCGTAAAACGATCAAAACAATGAAATACCAACTCTATCGAGAGAAGAATCACGCCTACTGATGAAAGGGAAAGCTTAGAAAGGTCGACCAAGGAAATCGATGCCATGGAGCGCAGTGGCGGTTCCAGGAATTCTTGGTGGGGGATTAAAAATTATACGAAGTTGGTTGTGGGATGCAAAGTGAAGAAGAAAAAAGAAAGGAGAAAAAAATCGTTAGTGTTTTGCCCACTAAATGTTAATAAACCTTGCCAAAAAAGGTTGACAAGAAAAAAAGAAGGTCATTTGCAGTATTTTTCACAAATTTAAAAAAAAACTCACAGGAAAATAGGTTGACAAGCAAAAACAGGTCATCTGGCACCCCGGTGGGGGATGCATCCCCAGTCATCAACATGGGCATCGATGCTGGAGTGGCAGAAAAAGTATTCAGCCCTGAGATAAAAAGCTCAAGACAAAGAGGAGTGGCGACGCTGGAGTATGGAACCTGTCTTTGGACAGAGCACCTGAAGGAGAAGAAGATTGACAAAAGCTAAATCAAATCCAAATTAATATTAAAAATCCTACAGCGCAACAGTATAGGTCTATACAACGACTTCAACGCAATGTTCACTATTATAGTTATATTTATAAAGTTAAATCGGTCGTAAATACAAGATTACGGCTAAGATGTAGCCTTGTGTATTTATATATCTTGGTTATTATTAAGAAACAAGGTAAAATACCCTTAGGCCCATGATAATTCAAGCAAACTATACATATATTTTAGGGAGTAATGAATTTATACTTTAATGCAATATCATTTCATATATATATATATATATATATATATATATATATATATATATATATAGAGAGGCTTATACCAGAAACTTAAAGTCTGAAAGCATGAATTTTCGAAAGAAGGAAATAGTAAAAAAGTAGTTTTATATTTGTATACATTGAGACGAAGCATTGGGTAAACTATGATATACATCTAATTATAGTTCACATTAGAAACTATATATACATAAAGGCCTATAGTTTATTTGAATTGGTATTGGCCCATGAGTATGCTACATTGAACCATACAAATAATTAATTAATATATCAGTAAAACAAAGGGCTATAATTTAGCGCAAACATAGAGTGACGGCACTATACCTTGGCATCCGGCAAGAGGCATGGTGCCGTTTGGTGGCGTAGCCAGGATTCCAGAATAGGGGTTCTTAGGCTTGACATGCAAAAAGGTGCGTTTCCCCTCGATTTAATACTATCCCTACCCTACCCACACTCCTGCCCCCAACTACTCATTGGCTTTGGACTAATCTCACGACCGAATGACCTTCACAGTCAAGGTCTATAGGGTTAAGTTTAAGATCTTTGTCAACGCAGGCATGAACATGGGTTGGGTTGGGTCAGAAATTTCCTTGTTCATTGTGGGTTGGGCTCAATGTTCCCTCTAATTTTTGTTATAGTTCGTGTGCGCATGAAATTTCTTGTGTGCAAAATTGCACTTGGAAAGTCAATTTCTGTGCGCGCCGAGAATTTGTCCGAAATCAGCATTACTTATTTGCTAACAAGATAATTCGTCTCAAAACACTGTTATCGGTCAATGATCCGCTTTTTACAATTTCCCCACCAGTTTATCATATAAACACATGCAGTGGCGTATAAACTTGGATGAAAAAGTGTGGACCCAAACCCTATAACTTCCCCTTTCCTATGGTATAGAAGGGATATTTTTACACTCCCTAACACCCCAACACCCCCAATTTGAGACCGACACCCCAACACCCACGCCCCCCAATCTAAGTTATGTGATGACCTTTTTTGTTTGTCAGACTTTTTGGCAGGGGACCCCAGAATTTGCCGACACCCCCTTCCAAATTGACAATCCTAGAAATAACCCTGTATGGTAGGCTCTGAAAAGTTGGAGCTCGAGTCTATAGAGTCCAAATAGTAGTTTACAAGTTACAACTATGATTACACATTACACAAGGTTTAACCATAGAAGACATTAATTAGTTTAAAAATTCAAGCATCACAAATCAAGCGCTACAAATCTGCAAAGGGTTCATGATTTTCACGCCCTTAGAGTTTTTCTTTGATCCTTATTAAGTTAAGTGCCCATTAGATCCAGGTCAGTTACGCTTCCTCCAAGAAGATGACTCTTAATGCGCATCATCATGTCCAAAAAGTGGGTCGTATGGATCGTCTAGTGGGTAGCGGGTCATTTTTAACCAATACCACAATGTCACAAGCCTTGAAAGTTGTAAGTAGACGTGGGTTTTAGTAAATTTATATGCCTGCAACCCTCCAAGCTAACTTAACAACTTATATTAAAATGGTTAGTTTTTTTTAATGAAACGTTTATTCAATTTTAGTCGACAATAAGTTTGCAGGGTCACGGCATGTTACAAAAGCCGCTGACTGAGTCGCACAGTTCCCAAAAAGTTTGGGAAACCCTGGCCTATGGTACTTCTAAAGTCTAAACCATGGGTCTCTAACTCAAATCAGGTGGCGGGCCGCATTGGACCACAAACCCAACGTCGCGGGCCGCACATGATTACAAGTACCGGTAACACCTAGGTCCAAGACTAAGTAATTAACAGTGTAAATTGAAAATGTAGGTAAAGAACACAATGAATCATAGCATTACAAATTTTATTTATTCTTGTTCTATGTCCTTGTGGATAAGTAAGCAATTTGGTAATCTCCTAGTCCTAAAAATAACGGTAGGCTAATAACCGGTCTAAAATTGTTATTTTCCCAAACTCGGTGGCGGGCCAGATGAAACTGTCCCGCGGGCCGGATCCGGCCCGTGGGCCGCCAGTTGGGCAACCCTGTTCTAAACATTAATGTTATTTCGCAATAACGCAAGGAAGCGTATTCCGACCATTTTGCTCTGAAACTCCAATAACAAATGCGGAATCTCTGTTTATCAGATTTTCAATCCGGAGGTTAAGCAATTTTTCCATACTCATAGGATTTTTAAGTCACGTAACAAAGGTATGCTTCTGGCAAAGTTTTAAAAAGATGATTTTCAAAAAATTTTAACATCTATTTCTCTCCTTTCGTCTTAGGCTATTTGGCCAAAAATATGAGTAAATATTCTGCCTAATGTATTTACCATATTTTCATTCAAATTGAATAGGAACTTTAGTTTTGTTATTTATTCAAACTCAGAAGATTCCTTTCAACCAACGTTCGCCAGATGGCATGATTCATTTGTTTATTTTATATGCTATTTTAGGGTCGCGGCCCGTTACAAAACCGTTGAAGTGGGTCTCAGTTCCAAAATGTTCTACAGTTACTAATTGGCTTAATTTTAAAATGTTAACATATTGCTTTCGTAGGATGGGTTGGGTCTGAACCAAGGTGGGTTGGGTTTTAACAGATTGACCCATTTTCATGTCGTTGTATTGTGTCTTTTGTCGTTAATATGTGTCAGTGGGGCGGGGTGCTAGAAGAGTGGTAACAACGCTGGACGATGGAACAGAAGGTCGCGGGTTCAATTCCCGCAGGAGCCCTAATGTCGACTCAGCTGTACTCGCTAGAGGGCAGTGGTAAACTAAATCGCAGCTCTAAGCTGCGAGGTAAAACGTGGGTCTGGGGAAAGTAATGGCAACCTTCTCCAGATTAATGGCATATACCACATACGTCGCTGATTACCCAGGCCGGAGATAAGGAGATAAGGACCGGAAACGAGAGCTCGGACTCGAGTACGGAACCTACCTTAACCTCTTTTATGAGTCAATGGAGGATACAGGTTCTGGATAAATTTTCGTCGAGAAAACATCGTGAAGAGAAAATCTAACCACGGTAGAATTCTTGCACATTCGCGTCGTCATCTATCCCAACGGGATATATATATATATATATATATATATATATATATATATATATCCTATATAGGGGCCTACGCACAACTTAGCGGTCTTTCGAAAATCTCACGACCGATCCCAAGCGGAAAAGGGGCCAGGCCCCCGTCTCTCCCTCTCCTCTCGTGGTTACGGCAACGATACGTGTTGACTTCCATCTTCCCGGTCTGCCAATTAAGAAGCAACTCCTATATATATTTCGGTGTATATCACATCTACGGACATCGCCTCAAAACCAGGGGCGTGGCGAAGGGGGAGGGTATATCGGTATATACTGTATACCCCTGAAATCAGGCTACCTTATAGTTTTTATCGTGTTTTTAAGATTGTCAACGTTTTTAAGATTTAGGCCTATACGCCCAAATCACATTATACCCCCAGATCAAATTCCTTTCTAGGCCCCTGCTCAAAACATTGGGCTGTGTCTGGTGCAGCGTGACCGCCTTCACCAATACAATTTAGATATCATTCATCGCCATCCATGCACATGACACCAAGTTATGACACGCAGGGATATTCGATTATAGAATAAGACAGCCCGTTAAGTATAGAGAACTTAATTGATTTTGGGGTATTCAAATGGCGGGCCGCGGACCAGATCTGGCCCGCCAAGTGGCTAAAACGGCCCACGAAGATATACTGAAACGATAAATAGCTTTCTACTAATACCCATACGAAATATTTTAATGTCCTGTTTTCAACTCATCTGTTTTAGATGACTCGTGAAGTAGATTTTAAAGAAACAAATGTCTGGTCCTCTGAAAGTCCCCTTTTAGAACATCAAATTAATAACAAAGAAACTGCTGCAACTACAATGCAATAGATGGCCTAACACAGAGGAGTAGCCAGGCAACCCAGTATACTGTAATAATACAGCAAGGTACTAGGCTATTTTCAATTAAAACTAAACCCTTGTATGCCATTATTAGCCTATATATATATATATATATATATATATATATATATATATATATATATATATATTTGGTATACATTTGATTCATTTGATTCAGTGGCGTAGCGAGGCAAAGTGTCGCCTGGGGCGAGAAAAAAGTGCCGCCTCCAAAATCTCAAAATTTCCTGGAAAAAACCTTTACCAATCAAGTCTTTAAAAAAGTCTGACAAACAAAAAACCTAATAATTCTAAAAAAAAAATTAGGAAATCTCGATAATGCCGCCCCTAGGACAAGTGCCGCTTGGGGCGCTTCGGCCCCTCTGCCCTCCTCGCTACGCCACTGCTTTGATTATGTCTAAACAGCACTGACTAAAGAACAAAAATAACCTCATAAAAGTGCCTTCTAAGGCGCCACAAATAGCGCATTTTCACAAGCGGTCGTCATTTGAAGTGCTTAGAGCGACTCTTATACACGCAAATCGACAGAAAAAGTTAAATTTAAATAGCTAAGAATTTAATCATTTTCTCCGCAAATTATGCTAAAATATATATAGAGATTTGCATTTTGAATTTCATGCAAGACTATACAAAGATTTCTGCATTGCATAGACATAGTGTTCGCAATCACAAAAATTCTTTGCATACTCAACGAACTTGACTAGAAATATGCATGCACAGCATTGCACCGTAATTAGTTGAAAGATCAAAAACATTCTTAGGAAATAGGATCTGCGATGAATATAGTAGCGTCAGGCGCTATAAAGCGTTCTTTTAATCAGAGATGACCATGGTTTGGGTTAACCCATGAGTTGGGTTGGGTCGAGTCAGACGTTTTCATATTTACGGTGAGTTGGATTGGGCCAAGTAACCCTATTGCCGGCCGGGGGTTCCGTTCGGTTGGTGATATGATGACCTGATGGGTTGGGTTGGGTTATAAAAAATCGACTCAGGGCCACCTCTGCTTTCAATATATCTGACATCGGTCATTGATACAAACTGGTTTGGAATTAATACAGCTTCTCATACAAAATCGGTTCCGCTTATTTCCAAAACAATTCGAGTGTCAAATTCCGCATTATAAATCCCTCCTGTATTTTGCATCTATTTTTATAAAATACATAATTTTATTATTGTGAAATCAAATCATGCTTAGCAGACGCATAAATGTATGCATCTATAAAATACGATGGATATAAACCTTTGCAATTATATGCAACATAAATATACTTAATTTTAAAGAAGAATTATTTACTAATCTTGTGTCAATACTAGCAAAGTATAGATTTTGATTTCCTATGTTATATTCACAGCTGCCTCAGTTTCAATTTGTCAGGGTGTTAGACCCTCCCGTCGAGGGAGTTGTTCAACCTACAATTCTTTTAAATGTCAACTACTCATGTCTCCTCTTTTCATGGCTCCAAAGAATATCGGCCCTGACCTTGAATAGATTGCGTTAGTCGCCACCTGGCGAATAAGATGAAGACCAGTTACGTTCTGCTACAATCGCTAGGTGGCAGCAGTTGAATTATGTATATAAAGGGAAGGATTGAACATTGCTACTAAATGCACAACTACTTTTTCTTTCTTTTTTTCAATCACCTATTGCAACTGAATTATTTAGAATTGTCCAAAGGAGTCCGGTGGGGTAGGCAGGGCCGCCGAGAGGGGGCCAGGAAAGGCAAATGCACAGGGGCTCGGCGGTCTGGAGGGGACCCGGGCCGACGATGATGTATTATAATTATCAATAATAATAACACACAAAATGTTTATCACGTTACGTGCACAGGGGCCCGGCGAGTATAAGGGGACCCGGGCGCTGAGGACATCATAAACATCGTGAAAAATAGCAACAAGCAGAAAAAGGTCATCAATTTTTCAGACTTGTCAGGGGCCTGTCGGCCCTTCTGCACAGGGGCCCGGAATTTCTCTCGGCGGGCCTGGGGTAAAGATAGGAATTGAAGGTGAGTGGCGGGGGGAGGTACAGTAAGATTTTTGCAGAACTGATAACAGATTTTTTCGATGGGTAGGGCGATTGTTGACGTAATCAAAAAGACTTAGTTGCTATACTTGTAATTCAGCTTTTTCAAACTCTGTTAAAAATCACAAAATCCTTAAAGTATGCATCAGAGTTCAAATTAATTAGGTTTCATTTTAATATTACTTAGAAGCGTCTTCTGCAACCCTGGTAACGCCAACCAATTTAGTCTAAAATAAGTGCAAAATAATAATGAATCATTTACGATTTATTTTAGGGCTAAAGTGATATATATATATATATATATATATATATATATATATATATATATATATATATATATATATATATAGATCTCAGATCTCATCGTCGTCTCATATATATGCATATATATATTTATTTATATATAAATATATATTATATATATGCATGGCTCATTGTTGTATATTACTATGTAATGCAAATGTATACAATACTTAAATGTTTACCGGTATTGTTGTTATACGAATATATAAGAGCATTATTATGTTATATACTTAGCTTATTTTATAGTCTATACTTATATTTTAAGTGCTGCATATAGTTGTTATCTCGTTGAGTCTTTCGACATTGCAAAAGTCACTGATTGTACAATTCATTAGCGGTGGCGTAACCAGGTTTCCAGAATAGGGGCACCATCATTTATGCGGACAGATTTCGCCCGATTCCACGGGGGAGGGGGAGTGTGGTGAACTTCTCATCGGGATATGGGCGGAGCAAAAGCTCCAAAAAGTATTGACGATACTAGATTCAAATCATAATTATGCATCAAAGCATTTTCCACATTTTCATGGTTTTGTAAGACAAATTATACGTAGATTTTAGATTTTAAATTTCGACACATGTTGAAATGAGCAAATGATATAATTTCCAGGTTTTGCGACATTTGTATGCTGACATTACGCTCACAGTTGACGATAAGACAGCGGCGTAGCCAGGATTTCAGAATAAGGGGGACACTTTACAGTTTTCATCCCAAATATAGGCCTATTGACGAGCATAAAGGTTTTCGTCTCAAAGGCTTTAAGCACTGCTCTCTGGTGGGTTTTCCTGCTACCCCTCCCTCAATGCCCACTACTCATCGGTTTTGGACGAATCTCACGACCGGTCCCGATCCGAAAAGGGGGTCAGACCTCCGTGTCTTCGTACTACGCCAAATTTTATATATGTATATTTATAATCATGTTTAAAGAAATAGTAATGACTGGAAAAAATAAGAAACGAAGACATCAGACAACGTCTCAACATGAAGGATACAATAATCGACAAAATTCTAAAATGGTATGGGCATGTCAACAGAATGGATGAAAGGAGACTACCATACAAGGCACTCTATACACTCAAATAGAAGGAAACAAAGGAAGAGGAAGACCCAGGAAAAAGTGGATGGACAACATCAGAGAAGACATGAACATGAAAGGAATTACAATAGTAGAAGGAAGACGATTGACAGAAGATAGAACTTCTTGGAAACATTTTGTGTCTAGCTATTATATGATGAGCTAGAAAGCAAAGATGATGATGATGATGATATATATATATATATATATATATATATATAAATAATTATGCATTGGGGTGCATTGGATCGACCTTTTTAGTGGTGTACCCGTGAGGGGAAACTAACGATCCTATCGCCGGGCATAGAAGAAGAATGCATATATATATATATATATATATATATATATATATACAAATATTATATAATATATAATATATGCAGAGGCAAACATTAGCTAATGAAATAAGCAAGGCCTTTGCTCAAGCACCGCTGCTGGTCGTTCAAGGGACGGGCTGCCCTAACAGAGGACACCTTCACATTTTTACATTTTTTGGCCCAAATGCTATGACGAATAAAAAAGGTGGTCGTCTCTCGTGAGTTTTCCTCTTGCTAATGCTGCCCCTACCATCCCCTCCCCATCTACAATTACTCTCACCGGTTTTGGCTCCCATCTGAATAAGGGAGTCTGGCTTCCAGTGGCTATACGCCAATGCGATAGAAATGCAAAAGACCTGTTACTGTATAGTGAAATCGTTGCAGTGGAAAAATTTAGGACGCGTTGACCGTTGGGGGCGAGAATTGTCAAGTCTCGTAATAACAGATCGCTCACATCTTCTCGATTTTGGGCAAATAGGTTTACATTTTGGTTTTAAATGCTTTTAATTAAAAGTGCTATTAACTCAGCGTTTCTAATCAGATTGAGTTGATTTATTTGATCTTTGCCAGGTATATCACTAAAGTTTATCGGCTTGTGTCTTCAATATAAATGGCAATCACCATGCCAGTCAACTTCTATAGCGCCAATAAATTATTTTACCAAAGTCAAAGCTGATAGTTTACCAATTCTAAGTATTGCGGAAACTGTGTGGCCACACTGTGACCACAGACAAAGCCTCTGCATAGTGTGCTATAGAATCTGCTATTTTTAACTGGGGGAATATATGGATCCCGAATATATCCGTCCATTTTAAATTAGTTAAATCATAGGGGTTAATGTTATTTTAAATTAGCTTCAATATATTATATAGGCTCGCCAATGATCAATATTGAGGTAGTTTCGAGGCATTCGGAAGATGGCGCTGGTGAGATGAGAACGGATGGTTTACAATTTAGTCGCCAGGTCAGATGCTTTGCCACGTACATCAGAGGTCACATAAAGATGATAAAGCGATTGTTGTTTTGGGAGGAGCTCATAAACCCTGTTGTTGTTTGTTTTTTTGTCGGAAAAACAAAGCAAACACAGGGTAAACGACCCCCAAGCCACTTTCATACGGTGAACCTAACTTTTTTAAATATCCATAAAATTCAAATCAATGAAAAACATGCAACCCCCACAAATATCAACTATTTATGAAAAAACTGAAAAGATATTGGTCTCTCTCTCTCTCTCTCTCTCTCTCTCTTCCTGAATTATTGTAATCGTTCGCTTTATGAATTAAGATGGCAGTATTGCATCGACTGCAGTAGGCCTACTTCAATCCTAAATTTATATAGCGCTAAATATGTCTACACAATGAGAAGTAATCTGTATGGCCCACGTATACAAATTATTCAGGAAGGTGGGCGGTGACGCTGTGTATAGAACGGTTCCTCTAATCATCATCATCATCATCATCATCATCATCATCATCATCGTCATCATCATCATAATTGCTCTCTGCCAACTCATTAGTGGCAATAGCTAGTTAGAAAACATTTCCAGGCCTTTTTGTTCCACTAATAATTGCTCCTAATTCCACCCACACAATGTCATCTACAGTGTACTACATTGGAGTATAGTTTCCCAAATCCTCGCAGACGTTTAGGCCCCGTATAGGTCTAATTAATTTGCTGCTTTTGTAACCTGCCATTTGCTTCCCTTCCTCGTTATCAACTTTCTTCTGCTCATGCGATAATTAGCATCTGTCCTGTCTTTTTATACATACGATATTCATTCATTCATTCATTCATTCAGCAAGGGCGTAGCGACGGGAGCTATATATCGGTATATATACCCCCCAATCAGACTACCTTAATATTTTTAATGTGTTTTTTAGTATTTACAAAGTTTTTAAAGATTTATACCCACCCCGTCTCCAAATCATATTATACCCCCCCCCCCAATCAAATTCCTGGCTACGCCCCTGTCATTCAGTCAATCAGTCAATCATTCATTCATTCATTCATTCATTCTCTCTCTCTCTCTCTCTCTCTCTCTCTCTCTTTCTCTCTCAGAAACAATCTGAAATCAATTCGGTTTCTCCGCGGCTTCATTGCATTCTTTTTCTTTCCAGACTTCGTCAATGTCATATCCCCTAGTCTAGTCTGTACTTATGTCCATCCCGCTGTCTTTATCTTACACGTGCCCATGGCCACATCAGCGCTACAATATAATATGCAATACAATGCAACAGTCGTCAATGGCAACGGCAGAAAATCAAACGAATGTGGAAACGAAGATATAGGCCTAAGACTATATTTTAAAAGATTACGAAGAGGCACAGTCACTGCTACTTACTTACTTACTCACTCACCTGTTTGCTTGCTTATTCGCTTATTCGCTTACTCGTGCGCTTACTTACCTACTCATATGCTTGCTTGCTTACTCACTTACTGCACAATTAGTGTCAGTTGAATATGCATTGATCTTCTTCTTTAGCTCCTTGGGACCAGTTCGGTTAATGATTAAGTAAGTAAGTAAAATCTGGTGAATTTATATACCGCTTTCCTAAGTCGTAATGCAGCAGCTGCTAATTCTTAGGCCCTTAGTCTAAATTTGAAATAGCCACAGGCAACAGGTGGGGTCAGTAAGGCAGAGTCAGCTTATCAAATGGGTCATCATGGTTGGGTGCATGACCTTTCTTTACAATAGTTTCCGCCGATTAGGTCCTATGCCTCGATAGAAATGGAAAATGAATACTCGACCACGCCAAAGTATATAGATAGCGAAGATGTTGCATTAGATTATATATTTATCCTTCGTATTTCTACATTAGGCCTAAATAGCCTAATACTAATCATTATTTGTATGCACTTCTATAGCACCAGTTCTGATACACTAATAGATGTTACACCATGTCACCACCAGGCCCGGCCTTACGTTCTGCGGGCCCCGGGCGAGGGGTCCTGCGGGGCCCCAGGCGAGGCTATCCGGCGCCCGGCGGGGTGTACTGTTGTACTGTACTGCCCACTCCCGCTTGGCTTGCGCGGGACCCTTAGAGGAGCGGGGCCCTGGGCACAGGCCCGGTTTGCCCAGGCTTAAGGCCGGCCCTGGTCACCACATCCACCCGTAAAAGACCAGGATTACAGGATACTTTTTAGAGTGTGAAACAGTGAAGCAGGCACGGAAGAAAGCTAATAATAGACATTACCAGGTGCTCAGAGTCATGCACCAATTATTAGACGCTCCCAATTTTTTACGTCATCCTAGAAAAAATATGCAGATATTGAAATGATATACCACGAGGTGCAAAACGTCTCTCTTCAGTCAATTTACATCGAATACAATCATATCAACACAATCAACATTTGAAACAAAATTCAAACCAAGAATCAGCGTTTTATCCAGACCTGTTAGGGGGAAATTTCCTCAAAAAGCTCAAATTCCCCCTCCCCCGGCCCTCCCACACAATCCCAGCACTTAAAAATATTTTTGCATATTTTTGCTTTCCCTCCACCAAAGTCAATTCCCACGCCCCCCCCCAAACGTCTGGAGTCTGGATAAAACACTGCCAATAATCTAATCTCAATTCAGAGATTCGCAAACAGAATCAGAAATGTGTCGATTTAAGTCAATCATCATCATCACTATAATTTAGTGCAATAGACAAAAACTAGCTTTGAAACATCTCTAGAAATGCCTTAATTTTGAGAAATATGAAGCAATTCACGTACGCCTACCTACAAGCGTAGTATATATAGCCAGCAAAACGGCCTACCTAGTCAGAAAGCTACGAGCAGTTCTTTATCCAGACTCCAGGCCTTTGGGGGGATTGAGACTTTTTAGGGGGATCGACTTGGTTGGAGGGGAAAAGACACAATTCAATGCAAAATTTGTGTAAGTGCTTGGATTTTGAGGGGGAATTTTGAGGGTTTTTTTTTTTTGGGGGGGGAATCTCCCCTCCTAACAGGCCTGTATAAAACACTGGCTACCTGTATGCCTATATAACATACGGTTCATACCTGTTGATGCAGTTAATGATTAACTATCAATCCAACAAACTTATGCATATAATCAGAGTTAAGATGAAAATTTTAGACCTACCGTCAAGGTCCACACCTTTTCTTCCAGACAGGACAGAGTTATGAATACTTACGTAATATTGTCTGCACCGAGCCAGACGGCGAATCCTCGCTTCCGATTGGTCGCAATAAATTATGCAAATGCGCGAGCAGATTTCCACCAATCAGCGACGTCCTTCTGTATTCCCCGACAGACGGTTATTTAGTGCTTAGTGTCTGCACCAGATGAACTCTGCCTGTCTATTGTCACGTGATTTATTGCAGCCATTTCGTTGGCGGAAACTCAAGGTGAGCCTTACCACGGAGTCTGTCAGTCTGGCACCTTGATACAAAGCTATAGTTTAGTTCATGCAGCCATTGTCTACTGGTTTCGCGCTGTTATCGCACCAAGCGGCCGGTATTAAGCCCAAGGTAGTGCGGAAAATTACAGTTTCTGCAATCATTGCAGCAACCGATTTACGGACTCCCTAGTTAAATAGATAGTTTTTTTTCTAAATGAATAGTGAAACAACGCGCCATCTAGCGAATGACCAAGCTAATAAACATTTCAAGAACATTCGCTAGGTAGCGGCAAGCGAATTCCAGAATAATATTATTTGAATGCAAGATATCGGGGATAAAATTAATTTCTATTAACGAAACTAATGTATCCGGACCCCACCGGCTTAAATATGGCAACTTAAATATTTATTTTCTACTAGAATATACATGGATACACTGACCTTTACCTGTCCGACAAGTCACCTTGTCTATGGTTATTTCAAGAAAGACTAAGTGCATAAGAATGGGCCTAAACAGCTATTACTGTACTATTTCCAACTTATATATCAGCAAAGTTGATTTTTGTACCTGGGACCGAATCTATTAAAATTATCGAAATTTCTCAATTAATTTGCAAGTAAATAAAAGTTGACCAGCGTTTTGTCCACACAGCCTCTCATCGCACAAATCACTAATGAGTGCAGAATTTCACTTTTGCACTGAACACAACGCAATTGTGTTCTACAGGAAATAGAAGCTGAAGTATAAAAAAAATTGCCAAATAGAAAAAAATCCATTTTGTTTCCAATTTAAAATTGGTCTGATGCAAATGTTCAATCGCCTACAGTCTTTTGATCGAATAATAGGCGTAAACTTCTATTGGGCCGTCCCCTCCCCGTCCGCCCCTATATTTAAGAGGCTTGGCTAGGGAAGCGAATGACATAAGCCTTGGGCCCTCAATTTTTGATCTAAGTTTACGTCTATGGATGGAATCATGTAAAGGGTTTCACATCAGACTTCATCAATCTCTCTCTCTCTCTCTCTCTCTCTCTCTCTCTCTCTCTCTCTCTCTCTCTCTCTCTCTCTATATATATATATATATATATATATATATATATATATATATATATCACTTATATCACTCACCCACTCTCCCTGTCTGTCTGTCTCTGTCTGTCTGTCTTGTCTGTCTGTCTGTCTGCCTGTCTCTCTGTCTCTGTCTCTCTGTCTGTCTGTCTGTCTGTCTCTCTCTCTCTCTCTCTCTCTCTCTCTCTCTCTCTTTCTTGTCCTTAGACCCTACAGGTTCAAATGGTTGTTATGGGCCTGTTTGAAGTCTATCTGTGAATTAAATGTTTTAAAGGCAATGCGCTTGACTTTAAAAACGCTCTAGAAAGTCTTTCCCGGCGTCGTTACGAAAGCGCAATTTCAAAATAGAATGGTGTATACAATTATATATTATAAAATATATTATGTAATATTATATATAAAAAATATATTTATACTTGTATTTCTAATAAAGTTTTGCGCGTAGAGATGTATATAATTATATAGTCCTATACACATTTATAGGTCTACAGGTATTAGCTTAATTGTGCATTGATTCGTATAGTTCGTATTGAATTAGGCCTACTATTCGTTGCTAAGTACAAGAACATAGCCTACTAAGTATCACTTCGTTGACTTTGTGATAATAATTTATTTTAATCATTTTATTTCAAGATATTTGAGATATAATTTTGCTCTGATATTATTTGAAAGCCAAAGAAAGAGCACAGGATACGGCGCTGTCGGTCTCTGCATTGCACACCTTAATATATTTTAAGATGGCGTTTACATAATAATTACATTAGAGATCTACTCGTCGATATATTGAAGTGCATATACATAAGGCCTATAGACATAATTTTCTAGATTTCAATAAGTGATACCAATGAAGTATACATTTATATTGGAGCATAGCCTAATTGTATCTAGGCAACTACTATACTTTCAGGAATGTCCTTGCATATCCCCTGTATAATTTTACAGGGATATGCATTGATATCCATGGGAGTAGTTGTTATATGTCATATGTTTTAGTCTTTTAGATATTAAATGTATTCGCAAATATATAGTATTATATGCTGTATCGCAGTATAGTACTGTCAAGACGTAACCTAAAATAGGGTACGTTTTGACGGTACTATAACCACTTTCGTTAAGAAATTCATGCTTTATATTCAAGATCCGACCCTCAGACCACAGAGCGACTGTATATTTGCAAAAATATTTAATCGCTAAATCATACGAAAACCTTATAGTAATTACATTTACTATGCTTTTTCTATATTTTCTATATTGCGTGTCTATTTGATATAATCTATCATGCGGGAACAGGCTACATGGACTTAAATTCTATGATCTAATTTGCTATTAAAATTAAGTATATGCACAAATATTCACTAGAAATATATAAGATCACCTATTTCATTATGTCAAAAAGAAATCGTGTCTGTATAAGCGATTAGAAACTCAATCACTTTAATCACGTGCATTGAAAGTTCACCTTTAATAATAATAATAATAATAATAATAATAATAATAATAATAATAATAATAATAATAATAATACTAATAACATATTGTCAACTGTAACTGTCAGATAAATCATAAACGAATACATGACTAACAAACTAACTAACTAGACAGATAAAGAACTTTTATAGTGCTACTTTAGTAATGCACTTGGCATCAGTCAATGGTCGTTCCTTAGGGGCCGTCCATAAATTACGTCACGCGGTTAGGGGTGTCCGGCCATTTGTGACGAAGTGTGACGAAGGGGGGCGGGTTCCGTAAATGTGACATCACGCAAAAAAATGTAGGTCGTGACCTTTGACCTTTTTTTGCTTCTCTGACCTTTTGGTTTGCTTTTCAGGGATTTGGGAGAGGAAAAATAGAGGAAAAAATTCAAGGATGCCTTTTTTTGCTTGTCAAGACTTTTGGGAAGACGAAAATGGGGGGTCGGCCCGTTGTGACGTTATATTTTAGGGGGTTCGACGTTTTGTGATGTCGCGTTACATAGGGGGGGGGGGTCAAAGAAGTGCCAAATTCGCGTGTCGTAATTTATGAACGACCCCTTATCTTGTGTTGATGCCCTCGTATTTTTCCATCGCACAGAAATATCACAGATAAGATTTCAATCACCATCTTTTGAGATATTGATTTTTTAACGACATTTTTACCTTCGGCTTCGCGGTACAAATGATTCCAACCGCATTTTCTGGATTTTCTATTGTTAAGTACAAAGACAAACGAGTCTTCGAATTTTGCATAATTTACTTGGTTTTCTGTCTCATCTGCTTACTGAGTCTACCAGGTAATATTATTGCGGAACTTATCGTTTAAGCCAATTGTAAGAACGTATAATTCTCGTGCGACGTTTTAAAAAGGTGTTGTATTTGCGCAAGAACGCTGGCCAATTTTCTTGATGAAACAAGCGAATATGACTGTCGGAGAATCGCACTCTGCCTATATATTAGCCGATATCTGTAAAACCCACGCCGGTAAATTAAAAAAATCAGTTCACGCCCAATGTTATTTAATGGCAACACGTCATCTCAACAAGTTAACCACCATTTGTCTGTATTTACAGGCAATAACCATTTTAAAATATATTTTCAGATTTCTTATTGAAATGTAACTGTTCACATTTTTTCATGATTTAAGCCTTGTATTGCCTTAAACTTGGATTAAAGGTTGGGCGGAGGGATAACGCCATCATAACGGGGCAGACCTGGGGAGAGAGGGTGTGGCCCAGACATGGACAATTATTGGACATGGGTCCAATTTTTAAAACCCGATTCAACCCAACCCATCATCATTCAGACCCAACCATGCAGCCCAACCCACCGTACAATTTCTTGAACCATGACTTTTTTCTGAAACAACCCAACCCACCATAGACATGAAAATGTCTGACCCAACCCAATCTATCCCAACCCAACCAATGGATGGGCATAACCCACGTCCATGTATGGTGGAGTCGGTACACTGTTCTAGGGCCCCTGAAACTCAAAGGAGGCCCTAAAAGGGAAATAATCAAACGCCAGGCAAGTCGGAGCGAATTTTTAGCAGGGGTACAGTTTTTAAAAGTTAAAAGTCCTGAAAATCAAAAAAGCTTACCACCTTCATTTTATCTTTTATCCTCTTTTTAAAAATCCTGACAGGCAAAAAGCAGCCTCATCTTCCAGGGGTTGCGGCGAATTCCCTATTTTTCCAGGGGTGCAACCGCACCCCTGCACCCCACTTCCTACGGGCCTGTCAAATGTTTAAAAGGAAAAATGGTGAGCATATATGATTGGCGTAGCCACGGTAGGGGCGCGGAAGCCCCCTATCTGGATCGGGACCTGTCGTAAGATTCGTTCAAAACCGGTGAGTAGTGGGGAGGGGCCTAAGGGGAGTATTAGATCGAGGAAAACGCACCAGACAGCAGACTTCAAAGCGTTTGAGACGACGAATTTTTATGCTCGGCAAGACATTTGGGCCGAAAAAGTGAAAGTCGCTCCCCCATTCTGGAATCCTGGCTACGCCACTAGAACATATACGTCATACTCTGTGTGCAGGCAAACCAGCCTTGTATAGCCTTGTTTGACATTTATTATTATTATTTATTATTATTATTATTATTATTATTATTATTATTATTATTATTATTATTATTCATGTATGCTGAACTTGTTTACAAGGACCCAGAGGACTCAGGGAGTTCTTAATTTGTACCAGGGCCAAAGCTTTTATTCTGTCTCTCTTCGACCCTGTATATGGGATTCGATTCACTGTGCTGTAGCAACCTTCACGTTTTGAAAGGCGTTAGAGAACCTGAAAAATAATTTCTGTTGTCGCCACCAGAGGCGTAGGAAGGGGGCGGTAAGGGGCGGTCCTCCCCGGGCGGCACATTTCTAGAGCCGGCATTTTGAGGGGTAACAATTTTTAGGGAGGAAAAATTGAAAGTGGAAGAGAAAGAGAAATAGCTATTAGTTTCCCATGCTTTTTCAGGCGATGAACAGAATTTTCAAAAAAAATCCAAACTTCCGCCCCGGGCGGAGCCAACACACGCCATGCCACTGGTCGCCATTGGCTTAAACTCGGATGAAGAAATGTTGACCCAATCACCATAATTCATATATTCCGCCTCCCTAGCCTAGCCTCTACAAAAGTGGTCTAACAGAAGTTTACGGCCATGTATTGGTTCAATATTTCTGAAATCTGTTTCCAAGGAACGAAATCTTATAATTAGGCCTATTTTATTAGTTATTACGAACGTTATGACATTGGACCAAACAGCAATCGAATTCGATAGACCTTATTTTGGCGTCGTTTCATTAACTACGCGTGGTATTCGCTAGATGGCGATATCGCATATATTATGTCAATTGCATTCGCCAGAGGCGACTCTGTTTCAATATTTTCCATTAGAACACCAAACGACGTTTTCATGCTTCTTTATCCCTAGATTCCCTACCCTGTGTTGACATGTGGGCATTAGCTCAGCCACCAGGGGTGGGGTGGAGGACGAATGAGGGGTCGTAAAATTCACGCAAAACCGATGAGAAAATTGTATAGGGAATTGTTGTGGGGCAGAGGCGTAGCGAGGGTATCCGGCGCCCGGGGGCAAGGTGTACTGTTGGCGCCCTCAACTGCTGACGAGCAAAAAGGGTCATCACATGCGTTCATTCGGCGCCCCTCCCTCAACTCTCTACGGCTCCCCTCTCCTATGGCCTATGGTCCTGACGAGCAAAAAAAGTCGTCGCTATTGCATTGTTTCTTCTGATTTATTATTAATCCAAATACCCGATTTGATTTTGGCACCCCCTCACATCGGCGCCCCGGGGTATATACCCTGCCTGCCCCTCGCTACGCCTCTGCGGTGGGGCGATCTACTTAAATCAGCCCCCTAGAGAGAAAAAGTCCCAGTCCTCCGTGGGAGACAAAGCTCCTTTGGGTCCCATAAGCCCAAAAGGAGCCGTATGCCTAAAAGAGGCTGTAGGTAACACTGGAGGGTGCATTCTGTGTGAGAGACCAAATCCCAATGGAATCGTAGGTTCCGTTATGGTGTGCAGCCCCCTGTGGCGGTGGGGGGGGGGCAAGACCACCCAGTGAGCACATAGGAAAATTTTAAATGATAATCTAAGCATTCACTTGACATTTTCAGATTTTAAAAAAATTGTTATATGTAATAATGCGAACTTTTGCACAAAATCGGAGAAGGAGATAGTCACTTTCCCCCGTCATTTTTGACGGGTTAACAGCTAGTTATATTATATCTTCGGAATCTTCCTCTAACTTCCAGGCTTCTGTTAATTAAACTAATATTAATTAAACTAGTATGTACTGTTGATTTCATAACTCTAAAAATGACGGCTTCTTTCATTATCTTATTATTACTGTATTGACTAACTTTATATCTTACTACTTGTACTGTATACTATAATACTATTACTTTAATTAAGGATTTAACTTGAAGTATAACGCTCTGGCTGCTATATTTAACAATTTCAATGTATCAGGTTGCCTCCCTGGCGGGATATGTTTCTCTTTAGGTATCCCTTTTCTTCTCATAACTCTTTTCTACTATATTATGTAGTATTAACTGAATATTCCTGTATACTATTAACTTATAATTTGACTTTTTCTCGAGTTTCTTTTTGTTTATTTGTGAATGTGCATTTAGACCAAAATTGTTTTCAACTTATTTTAATTACAATTGATGTCATTTGTTGCAATTGATGTCAGATAGTTGAGTTTAGTTGAAACAAACATGAAACCTCATACTCGGCGGTTACCTATTAATTAAAAACACATGTAAAAATATCTTCGAAAACGTAAGCAGCCTGGTTCCATAGTCACAGATTCTAGAGCCAAACCAGCGCACGCTGGTTGCCTGCCCAATTCTGCTCATTTCCTTTATTTCTTTCTTTGAAGGATGGTATAACCCACCCTCCTACATAAATTATATAAGTAAGTAAGTAAGTAAATTGTAACTGGTTGATATCAGCTCCCAAACTTATATAACATTGAGGGGCAGTTTAAATGGTGTGCAATGTGGACATCATTTAAATGAGAAAATCTAATTTTGTTTTATAGATTTGTTTCAGTTTTGGACCAAATTACAAACAGGAATAATTTTATACAAATAATGAACCTCAAAGTTTTCGCATTGACACAATTTTAATTATTGCAAAAATAATGTTTTAAAACGTGGCGGTGAGCATCCTGCAATGCTTGTGTATTAATTTCACTTGCATTCGGTAGGTGTCACTGCTATGCGCTTATGCGTCAAATACTTCTTAGTCATGGCCTACACATTAGGACAAAGACTAGGAAAGGACCAGGCTACTGAATTACTGAAAAGGCTGTGCGATATAGATAAGGACCAGTGGCGTAGCCAGGATTCCGGAATAGGGGGACACGTCGGCATCTTTCTGCCAAGAAGTCTTGACGAGCAAAAAACGGGAACAGTCTCAAATGCTTTAAAGTTTAAACACCACTACCTGGTGCGTTTTCCTCGATCCCTACCCCACCCAGTGGCGGCTCCACATGGGAGGTCGTGCCCCCGCCTTTTGAATGTCTGCCTCACTGTCCCCTGTTGGGACCCTATACTTACTACTACATACCTATTAACAAATGGTTGGCCAAATGCTTAGAAGTTGCCACCCAAACGCCCCCCCCACTTGCCAAGTCTTGGAGCCACCACTGACCCCACCCCACAACTACTCACCGGTTTTGGAAATTTGGACGAATCTCTCGACCGGTCCCGTGTCCCCGTGACTACGCCAATGAGAAGGACCCATTGTCCTTTATTCTTCTTCGCCCCTTATAATACAACCAATGGTCATTGCCTGAAACCCTCCAGGTGATTGACCTAACAATAATCTGGCGATGGTGGTGGTACGGCGGCATTCGTGCATGGTTGCCATGGCAATGATGACCACAGAGAATTTTGACTACCCTGATTGTCTTGAAGTTTCTGGTAGCAGTAGTGATGATGATGACGACGAGGACGACGATGATGATGATTATGATGAAGGAGATGATGATGGTGGTGATGATGAATGTGGCGATTGTGGACATGGAGATGCAAATATGCTTTATGGATCATGACAGCCATTTCCACGAAAGAATCTAATTTTAGGCTCAACCTTCTATTATTTTAAAAGTTGCGTGAGTTGGGTAGTAAAGCAATCAGCACGAAGCAATTGGGGCTGCAAAATTTCAATGCTTCTCTCACTCTCTTTTCACTCTCAATCAGCGTCCGATTCAGAAGGAAAAAGCACACGGCGTCAGTTTATAATAATAATAATAATAATAATAATAATAATAATAATAATAATAATAATAATAATAAGGTCAGAAATGGGCCCGCAGCAAGGAGACCCATTAGGACCGCTACTTTTCTGTCTTCCTCTGCAGCCAACTCTACGTTCCCTCCATTCGCAGTTGAAGATTGATATCTAGACGACCTGACGCTCGGAGGGTCACAGGAAGCAGTAATGAACGATCTTAGCAAAATCATCGAACTCGAGGCTAGCTTGGGGATCAGCCTCAACCGACGCAAGTGCGAAATCTATGGTGAATCTTCTGTTGTCAGCGACTCTTTCAGCGATTTCAAACGCGTCGAGTTTGGCTCTTTGGAATTACTCGGTGCACCACTTTTCAAAGGATCGGCACTCGATGAATCGCTCAGAAAACAATGCGCTACACTCGAAGATGCAATTAAGCGACTCTGCTGTCTTCCTACACAACATGCGATTATTCTCCTCAGATCATCATTTGGAGCACCTAAACTTACCCATCTGTTAAGATGCTCTCCGTGCAGCGAACACCCGCTTCTCGAAGTTATTGATAAAATCATGCGCACCGGTATTCAGAATATCTTGAATGTAGACTTGGATAATACGCAGTGGTTCCAGGCAACTCTACCAATCCGCGAGGGTGGACTTGGATTTCGTGCGGTGTCGACGCTGGCTCCTTATGCTTACCTAGCTTCAGCCGCGTCAACTGAACGTACGAAGTCGGCCATCCTCGGGCCATTAGACACGCAGGATCCACTCATATCGCAGCTGATCATCCAGATCAAAGCACCCTCCTCAATTATTGAATCTCTACCAACATCACAAAAAGCGTGGGAAGGACCCGCAATAGAATCAACACGCAAACAAATCTGGGACAGCTACACTGATCCTTTCAACCGAGCCAGGCTTACCGCAGTCGCTGCCCCACATGCGGGAGATTGGCTGCACGCCTTACCATTAGCTTCCTGCGGCCTATTTCTGGACAACGAAGCTATTAGAGTGGCGGTTGGTCTCCGACTAGGTCTTAATATCTGTGCGCCACATAAATGTCAGTGCGGAGAAATCGTCGATCCACGCGGACAACACGGCTTTGTCTGCAGACTGTCCGCCGGCCGTTCTATCAGACATTGCACACTGAACGACATCATTTGGCAGGCTCTTCAAAAAGCCGGTGTCCCGAGCACGAAAGAACCGCTGGGTCTCCTTCGATCCGATGGAAAGAGACCAGATGGAGCCACTCTCATTCCTTGGACCAGTGGCAAATATGTGGCATGGGACGTCACATCTGTCCACACCTGCGCCAAATCCTACTTGCATCTGACCTCAAACTCTCTCGGGGCCGCAGCGGAAAATGCAGCAACACGCAAGCATCACAAATACTCCGGCCTTCCCGTCTCATACAAATTTATTCCGATTGCATTTGAAACTATGGGACCACTCAACGCAGAAGGCAGCGATTTCATCGCCGAAATTGGTCGTCGAATTGCTTGCGTTACAGGAGATCCGAGAGAGGCATTCTACTTGTTCCAGCGTCTCTCAGCCTGCACACAGCGATTCAATAACGCAGCTTTTAAAGGAACCTTTTCATCGAAAACCAAAAACCTGCCAGAGCTGCATTCGTTCAAGATTATGACCGACGTCGAGACGAACGACGTCGAGACGAACGACGTCGAAATCGAAGAGTTGAATGAGGAGGCGAGCGAACTTTTCATCGTCGACGACAAAACCGCTCGACAGAAGAAGAAAAACCAGGAGGAATACAAAAGCAAGAACGCCACCAAAGCAGAGCAAGTCCTCTACGAGAATGAAAACGACGAGCTAGCTGGGGTAAATGAGCCAGAAATGCCGAATGAGACAGAGAATGAATCTCCACCTGAAAAATCTGAAGCTACTGAGGAATGGACTGAAGATGAAAAAGACGAAAAGTCTCGCTTTGGAAAAAACATCAAGAAGAAAATGAATCGGAAGAAAACGCCAAAAGCGGGAAAACCAGAGCAAACTGTTCCACCGTCCATACCATTTATCGACCTGTTGCCTGATGAAGATCCGGTTGGAAAAATACAGGATCATGACGTCGGCGCCGGCAGCAACATGGCTAAAGATATATTTACGTCGGAAGAGGCTAGAGCTCGCGATCGAGTTCAGAACGACACGTACAAGGAGGTAAGGATAGCTGCAGAGGTTCACAGACAGACGAGAAAGTACATGCAGACGATTTTTAATCCAGGACCGAAGCTGATTGATCTCTGCGAGACTCTGGAAGGCATCACCCGAAAGCTGATAACAGAAGACGGTCTCCGTGCCGGTTTGGCCTTCCTAATGGATGTTCCATTAACAATTATGCTGCGCATTACAATCCTAACAACGGTGACATTACGGTATTCCAGCATGACGATTTGATGAAGGTCGACTTTGGAATCCACTTCAACGGCCGGGTCATTGATTGCGCTTTTACGGTGACATTCAATTCACGATACGATCCGCTTCTTGCCGCGATGAAGGATGCGACAAACACGGGGATCCGTGAGCGCAGGATCTACGTGCGTATCAGCGACGTCGGAGAGGCCATCCGGGAAGTCATAGAATCCAATGAGGTTGAATTGGACGGAAAGATGTACCCAGTGAAGAGCATACATAACCTGAGCGATCACTCGATGGCGCCGTTCAGGATCCAAGTCGGTAAGATGGTTCCGATCGTCAAGGGAGGTGACACGACCAGGGCGGAGGAAGGTGAGTTCCTTGCCTTCGAGACATTCGGAAGCATCGGAAAGGTTCACGTTCACGTCGTCATGGAGACGTCTCATTACATGAAGAACTATGAAGCCGGTCATGTTCCGACCCGAGTGACGAAATCGATGCAGCTTTTCGGAGTGATTGACAAGCATTTCGGCACGCTTGCGTTCTGCCGTCGGTGGCTCGATCGTCTGGATCAGACCAAGTTTCTGATGATGCTGAAGAATCTGTGCGACATGGGAATCGTCGATCCGTATCCTCCACTCTGCGTCATCAAGTGGTGGCTGCTACACCGCTCAGTACGAGCATACTCTCCACTTACGACCGACCTGCAAAGAGGCTGGGAAGACAGCAAAGCACTCAAAAAACCACCTGCAGCTTCAAAGAAGAAGCCTCAGTCACTGGTTGAAAAACAGTAGCTGAAGCCAAAGCTGCATTTGTTGACATTGATCTGTCGGAGGAAGGAGTCTGAGGAAGCGGACAGCTGCTCCACCCAGCAATGCTCCAAAGACATCAACGAAAGCTGTCACGAAGAGACAGGCAGCAGGGCCTAAGAAAGCAAAGGGCTCTCAGGACACGAAGGACAGCAAGACTTCTGCTGTCAAGTCCGAATAGCAGATCTTTCATGAAAACAATAATAATAATAATAATAATATTAATTAATTAATTATAATAATAATAATAATAATAATAATAATAATAATAATAATAATAATAATAATAATAATAATAATGTGATTTTAAGTTGTTTAGGAGGCTAAGTAAGCTGTGTGAAAACCACTGATGTAACCATCTGCATTCAATAACCTAGTTTATCGAGATAGCCTTTGAATCCGTTCACTGTTTCAACTGTCACCTCCACTTCGTCCAAACTGTTCCATTTGTCCACAACCCTTGCACTAAAAAAGTTTTTCTTTCTTGGACCAACCATCTTCTTAAACATTTTGCACTTGTGGCCTTTTGTGCTGCTATAGTGTGCCAATGTAAAGAATCGATCATATGGCACATCTACTTTCCCAGTCATTATTTTGTATGTTTCTATCAAATCCTCTTTATCTTCTCCTTTCTAATGTTGTCAGTCCACAATATTGAAGTCTTTTTCGTAGCTTAAATTATCCATTGACCATCTTCGTTGCTCGTCTTTGCACTTTTTTCTAAAAGTTCTATATCTTTTTCAAGAATGGATTCCAAGCCTGAACACAGTATTCCAGATGAGGCCTTACTAATGACTTATAAAGTTTAATGATTACATCTTTGTCGTGACTCACAATTGTCGGATTTCACCATTCCCAACATTTGGTCACCCTTTTTAGCCTCCATGCATTGGTGAGATGGATTCATACTTCTATGGGTGATTATTATAAAATTCTCTTTCTTTTTCTGTTGTGGTTTCAATCGGTCCTCCCTAAAGAATATTCATTACCATTATTAGACTTCCCAACATGCACTAAGTTTCAACATGCATTATGTTTCATGCCCATGATGACAACTCATGTATGTATGCAGCACGTATGACATCGATCGCCGTGACCACCAATTGGATCGGATAACACGGGATCAGGTGTCAATGTACTATGATGATGTATATATGTATGTATGTAACCAGGACAGATTGTATGGCTGTATGAAAATATGTCATTTCAAAGCAATCGTCAATTCTTTTTATAATAATTCACTCTCACTCATCTACTCGCTATGAATTCATGATCGTTTCAATCGGATTATGATGATGATGATATGTACGTATGATGATATGATGATGATATGTATGATGATGATGATATATGATATATATATATATATATATATATATAATTCTTAAGAACATTGATTCCAGTTTTTAAAACATTTTTCTACAATTTGAAGTAAATAAAAGTGGACTAAAAATCAAAACTACCGGTAATATAAACAATATAGCCCAATTTCTTGGCCTATTTTTAGACATAAAACTTTTTTTCAAAATTTATTACTTTTGCGAATGTTGCCGACCTGTCTGATAGCGACCCTATGTTTTTGGAAATTCTCGGCGGTAGCACTGCCGACGACTGACGTCGCGTGATGTCTGACAGGTGGCCGTCCGACACTGTTGCTTAATTCAATAGTGATGCATATCAAGTACCAAGTACCCTCCCTTTGGGGATCGAATACATTCCGATCCAGTTTCCGCTTGGCACCGTCAACTTCAGCATCGCCATCCACACTTGCAAATGCAAACCTAAGACTCGTGTGCTTCGCCGCCTGCTATAAAACGCTGTCCGCTGTGAGGCTAGGGTCTTTTGAACCGCGAATTTCCAAGTAGATTTAACTGTTAATGGTGTTTAAATAGCCACGGGTGCTTTGGAAATATGGGTGTCAAGTTGTGTGTTCCTTTAGTTTTCTTCAACTGTTTGCTGCTTTGTTTTTCAACTGAGTCGTCATTTCCTATCGTCTCCGAGCACAAGAATATTCGATTACAGGGTGAAAATGGTTATGATTCAACGTTAAAGGAGGTGTGTTAAATCATTTTATTTGACTCATTTATTTGGTGTCTTTCACAAGCCATCGCCTAGCTAATGGACATTCGTATCTGCGTCAGAGCAAGGCATTTATTGTGAAACTGCTATGATGATGATGGGTTCTCTACCCCAAGGCAGGTCCAATGGATGCATATCAATTTTATTGATACTATTTTACACCACCCGAAGATGAGTTGAATGAGGCGCGTTCCTCACAGTTAGGGGTGAAGAATTTGCCCAAGATCGTTGCGCATTGGTAAGGGTCAAAGTCTAATCCGCTACCATCCGATTGCATGTCAAGATTCCTACCATGCACTGCTCCACCGCGCACACGGCCTGAAGAAAACAGTCAAATGGATGGAAGTAGCAATGATATAGATTATAGAATAGCAAAAGATCACTGAATATTAGACTTCTGTTTACATTAGCACAGTGTGATTGCAGCGCAGTTATTTATTGTTCTATTTTAGAAACCATAGATATGAAAAATTTTTATCTCTTTCAATGTTTTTAATGTTTTAATTTTGAATTTCATTTCGCCCACCGTTAGGCGGGCAGAGATAAATTAGTCTATAGACTCATTGTAATGTTCCTCTCCACGGAAATCTTTAGTAAAAGGCGAAAGATTTATTCGTGGATTGAAGAGAAACCAGAGTTACCATTGTTTCGAATGACCGACTTTTATAAATCAGCGAACATGCGTTTTAAAGGTGTGCTAGTGTTGAAACACGCCACAACTAATTTCAAAGTTAAAAGACTATCTAAATTACGAATACAACATCAGAGCAAGTTCTTTTAAAATATATTTTATAATATTGCGAATAAACAATTTATTGAGGCTTCAAATTTCAAAATCGAACATTGTAGTTTACTGGAAGTTCGTTTTAACAGTTGACTCTGCTACCACCTAGCGAATACAACTAAACTAAACTAACCGAATGGGACTTGATTTTTTCGAAAGGCGCTGTCGAAACTCGGACCCGTGGAAGAGACCTGGGCGGCCCTTAACTTATTACCTGCGGCCGCGAAGTTACCATGGCAACGAGGCTACCTGGACGCAATCAACCGGAAAAAGAACTCTCTACCTGTGGGATACATTCCTGTTCGAGGAAGACGGTTAATGGAAGATGCAAGTGACAAAAGTGACCTTTTAACCTTTCGTACTGGACGATAATGTACCAGGATATTCAACGCGTGACATTTGTTTCGCTTTCACTTTTCACTGTTTAAACAAATCACTATTAAAATCAATGAATTGCATGTGTTATAGCCTATTTTGTTAATATGTATTCACTATTCAGCGACGGTGCAAAAATTTGAATCAATGTTGTTAGCACTATTCTATTTAGATCATTATTATTATTAGATTATTATTATTTTATTTAGATTCTCCAATAATCAAAGTCAAATGTAGGCCTACTTATTTCAACGCTGTTATTCGGCTCATAGTTAAATATATAGTACCACTCGCCTACAGTAATACTTTTCAAGCGTCCTCTTGTGTTTTTGTTTGGTATGACAGACTAATAAAGACTAATGAAAACTAACTATTCATGTCTATCTATCTCGTTTGCTCTGGCTTGTGTCACAAATATTCGATATAATACAGTAAAAAAGAAATCGCCCTAAAATCAAACGCGACAATTCTCTTTCAGACTTTCAGTATAGAAAAATGGGTAGGTCTGTTTTGCGTAGTTTTTTGCATTCAGTGCAAAGACAGGCCAGAAAAATGAATATGCAAGATGTGTTAGATTCGTTGGGGGCTTAACAAGAACGAGCGGGCATGCAGGAACTTACTCAATATTTCTATCAGTTTAACAACTTCTACCAGTGATTTTCCTTAAATTTTCCTCTGGGGAAAGGGAGGTCCCAGAGATGGTCCACACGAATTTAGGCTAACTAAAACCTGCGTATCGATAAAAATATAAAAATTTCATTACGGTCATCACAACATTACATGCTATAGGTGTGTGCTCTAAAGGTATATATAATTATATATATACATATTATATACGCCTGTTATCTCTTTCATATCGCTATTATTTATGATGCGCAGGTGTGACTGACAGTGATTTGAAATCATCAGCATCTCCTTCTCCTAGCTGCCATCTTCCAACGGAAATTTCCCCCATAAATTCCCCAGCGTCCTTACTATTCTTTACTGTCCATGTCGTTTTCTATTTCCATAGACTGAACATTCGTCTTGCATGCTTGAAAATAACCGACTAGACGTTATATGCGTATAAATCTTTATTCCTCCCCCTCCCCCCAATGGGCCAATCCAATCACCTGTGCCTGCCTGAGTTCGTAATCGATCCATTCCACTCCCTTTCCCATCATTAATTTCGCCGGAATGACGTCATCATTTTACAATCGAAGTATCCATAGCAACAGAAGAAAACCTCTCTCAGAGACGCTACAAGAACCGTTTGCTCGGCTACCTTATCCCACTCGATGTAAATTATGCGGAGACGCAGCAATTCGAGTCCAAACCGCACCCGATATAGTCATTTCTAGGCTAAGTGCTTCGCTGGACGAAGGCATGTTCCAGCCAGGCATTGTCTTCATTATCTCGCCGATGAAAGCTTAAAGGTGGATCGTAATGAGTAACGCGTAAGGCGTAACGCGTAAAGCGCGATTTCTATATCGATTACGTTTACGGTTTACTCGGATGGGAAAGGTGACAGGTATTTTTGCTTGTATCTTCTGGTTTATGCCGAAATAAAGGAATATATAGGCTACCTATATAGAAAAATGCCAAGCCGTCAGTAAAGGTAAAGCATGGACTACTTCACTACTAGATCAAGTGGACAGCACTCTGTCTAAGGTACCCTATAATGGCTATATCAGGGGGCCGAAGAAATACAGCGTTCTGTGTATTTTCACGTAATTTTGGATTTTTTTTCAACTTGAAATTGCTCTGATTCTATGAAAGCTAAAAAGATGCGGCATGCACCAATGTTTTGCATTTTTATTCGTCTTTCAAACCATCCGTGCAAATTTTAATAAAAGTTGGGATGCGGGTCCACAATCTGACCTGAAATAGAATCCCCTCCAAACATATTTTTTTGTTCCAAGCCGTGCAGCTAAAATGTTTGAGTGACATCATAACCTTGGTAAGCGGCAAAGTTGCAGGGGAATGTATTTATTTTAAAAAAATAGGACGAGGGTCCACAATTTGGCCTGAAATAGAACCTCATCCAAAAAATAAATCCCTTTATTTCAAGCTGTGCAGCTAAAATTTGTGAATGGTAACATAACTTTGGTAATTGTAACCAAATAAATGAAACTTTTTGAAAATTGGACAATATTTGGTTGAGCTATATAGTGCTAGTCTGCATCGCTGTTTCCTCATGGTACACAATGCACAGCATTCTACACATCCATCCCCTGATGCAGGCTACAGAGGTAAAATTCTGGTAGCCTCAGTTCACTGTCCAGGTATCTAGTAGTCCATGGGTAAAGTCACCTGTACGCATGACTGCTGCAGAGAGATATCTCACCGATATGTCAGCAATATAATTATATTCGCAGCGTTTAAAAAGTACATTCATAATAATCATTAGTGGCGTAGCCAGGATTTCCGGAAGGGGGGTGGATTTGACCCTAACCAACTTTCGAAAAATCTTTACAATTAAAAAAACCTCATCCTTACTTTCCTTGCTGTAATTTTTTCGAGACGCTGACAAGCAAATAAAGGTCATCCTCAACTTTCCTTTCTGTATTTTTTCTTTTCAGATGCTGACAAGCATAAAAAAGGTCATCACCTAACTCATTCACAAGCGCTTCAGAAAAATTTTTCCGGTCGGCAGCCAAGTTTGACCCCCAAAACCGAAACCGCCTCCGAAAATAAAAAATTTATGGAACACATTGAGAAACAGTTTTTTTCGGCAGCCAAAGGGGGGTTTAACCCCCAAAATCCCCTTGACTACGCCACTGATAATAATAATAGTAGTAATGTTATTATTATTATTATTATTATTATTATTATTATTATTATTATTATTATTATTATTATTATTATTATTATTATTATTATTATTATTATTATTATTATCCCTCGACCCCAAGGGGTGGGTCAAAAGTGACCCACCTGTCGTATTTTATCGATATCTGTAAAATGGTTGAAAGTATTTCAAAACGGTTCAATGCCTCGAGCAACGTATTCCTTATAATTTCATGTCGAAAATGCAAATGTAAGTGCTACCAAGACAACACAGCATCTGTTTCTGGGTCTAAGGTCAAGCGAATTGCAAAATAATAATACTTATAGTGCTTACCGGTACATTTCAAGCTGTGCAACACGCAAGTTTAATACCTGTACTATGCTTTGTAGGTCGCCTATCGTAGCCATTAGCCTATTACACGTGTGATGAGACAAGCTGTTCCAAAATACCAAATCCAAAATGGCGGCTAAAACCGGAAGTAATTACAACCCGATTGGTAATATAAATAGAATAAGAAATCCAGCATAAAAAGTTAAAAAACAAACTGATATTCAACCAGCAGAAAGTCATGACCTAGTCATGCAGCTGCTCATAATAAGAACCATATAATGCAGTGACACTTAGAGATCGTCTGTTAGCATGTGTCTATCAAATAGCCATGAACACATGGTATATGTAGAAATTACTCAAACAGAGTGCAATGTAGCGAGCCACGAAATCCGTATTACTGGTCACACTGGTTACAAACAGCTAATTTGCGGCCATGCTTAGAACAGATGTGTCTATAGCATTTGGAACATGGGTCATTTTTGACCCACCTCTTGGTGCTTCGTGTTAGTCATTTTAGCATGTGGCTCCAAGGGTTATTATTATTATAATTATCGCAAAGTTTAAAGTGGTTCAGTGGGGTCTGCCTGTGTAAGAACAATTGACATTACATCCGTCTCCAATCTATCAGCAATCCTCTCTCTCTCTCTCTCTTCTCTCTCTCTCTCTCTCTCTCTCTCTCTCTCTCTCTCTCTCTCTCTCTCTCTGTCTCTCTGTCTCTCTCTCTCTCTCTCTCTCTCTCTCTCTCTGTCTCTCTCTCTCTATCTCTCTCTCGCTCTCTCTCTCTCTCTCTCTCTCGCTCTCTCTCTCTCGCTCTCTCTCTGTCTTTCTGTGTCTCTGTCTCTCTGTCTCTGTCTCTGTTTCTGTTTCTGTCTCTGTCTCTCTGCGATATCTCTCCCTCGTTTAGCAAATCTTCTGCAAAAAATTCATTTGGTTTCCGAGTCTAGATTCGAATCACAGGAGCGGCGGCGGGCGACACCCTTACGTCGAGAAAGTAATTGATACAGGCATTTAAATTTTCCGATATTCTCAAGGTCAAACAGACAGGCAGACAGACAGACAGACAGAAAGGCAGACAGACAGACAGACAGACTGACTGACTGACTGACTGACAGATCCTAGCATCCATCGCGTTTCTCTGTCTCGGTGTCTCCATAAATTTTATATATCACCAACCAGACTCACTAGTTCATGTCGGAGGAAAGAGAAGAATAGTTAAGAGGAGGAGGAGGAGGAGGAGGAGGATGAGGAGAAGGAGGAGAGAGAAGGCAAGGAAGGAAAATGAGGAGCGGAGGCGGAGGGAAGGGTGGTGGTGGTGGGCGTGGTAGATGAATAGACTACCATGATATCGAGATCAATAACGTTGCGATGGCGACATGAGTTATCTATAATGAGAACGCAACAACCAACAACACCGTTGTTGCTCTTCTTATAAGAAACAACAACAGGCTCAGTGCACAGACAACAGAATAGGACAACACACACACACACACACTCACATACTTATACTGTACACGTAGGCCTATGACTGTGGGTATTTGCATGTTGTTGTGATACAGTACTTGTTTAGAATGATTGAGAGAGGGCGTTAACCAGCAATCTATTAATTACATATCATGTATTTTTCTCCATCCAAACAAGGTATAAATTTCACAAGGTAGAGTTAGGTACTAACTTGTTACTCTTGTTAGTTACTTCCTCTGGGGAAGAGAAAAAGGTAAGAGATCGCGTACATCTTAAAGGCATGCACAAAAATATATCAGCCATAAAGACTGGGTAATGCTTGAACAATAGTTGAGTTTCTCTGGTCGGAGGTAACTTTGTGTTTTTGTATGTTTGCGTCTTTGTATGTTTGTGTCTTTGTATGTTTGTGTCTTTGTATGTTTGTGTCTTTGTGCCTTTGCGCGGCTGTGCATTCGTGGTTGTCGCTATTGCTCGGTGGTGGAGCCAGGGTTCCGGAATAGGGAGAGGGCACACCCACACTTTCGGGTAAAAAAGATCTTCACGTATTCTCTTCGATCATGCTACCCCGCCCCCAATTTCTCAACGGTTTTTGCGCAAATCCCAGGATCTGCAGAAGTCGGAATAGGGGCCACCCCCTCTGACCTCCCGTGGCTACGCCAATGCTGTTGTTTGACCTGCTGTCGTCTCAGTAGTTGTTGATTGCTATAGATTAGGCTGCTACTATTTCGATTGGTTGTTCACTAATCTGTGTTAAAAAATTAATTGAATATCAATTAATTGAAACTATTTATTTGAAGAAGTCATTTCAGACTAAGAAATTCCTACCAAAATATGCGCTACATAAAAGCAGTGTTTAAAAAAACAGCGCTATATAAAACGAAGCCTGTGTCAATTAGGCATGACAGCTGTAACGACCTAAAGAAAATAATAAAGAAGAGGGGAGTTGTGATAGAGGCAGCAGCACAATAGACGATTCGCCCCGGGCATCGTTTTTTGCTCTGTCTCTGTCTGTCTCTGTCTGTCTGTCTCTGTCTGTCTCTGTCTGTCTGTCTCTGTCTGTCTGTCTGTCTGTCTCTGTCTGTCTGTCTGTCTGTCTCTTTCTCTCTCTCTCTCTCTCTCTCTCTCTCTCTCTCTCTCAGCCTCTCTCAGCCTCCCAGGTAAACAGGTGAGCTGCTGTTAATTATAGTCTGCATGACAGGTACAACCAACAGGTGAAGATAATACAATGTTGATTTGTTCGGCCTCCGATACAAAAAGAAAAACTAACGCTTAGAGGAATAGAAAAGAAGATAGACAAAGGGACAGACAGACAGACAGGCAGATAGACAGGCAGGCTAGAAGACATACATAGAGAAACAGACAGACAGAAAGACAGACAGAAAAGACAGACAAGATCATATACTTGCATAAACAGGCAGTCAGTCAGGCAGCCAAGCAGGGTGAAGCAGATAGAAAGACACACAGGTAGGCAAACAAACAAGCAGACAAACTGACAGATAGACAGCTAGACAGGCAGTTGTATTTTAATGAAAAAGCGTAGTTCTGTTATTAAACTTCGCTATACAAAGAAAAGATGACTGTGCTGCTTAAAAATTGAACATTTTTGGCTATTTCTGATAATTACCCTCCGTGATCGCGGCTGAATTTCGCTGAGTCAGCGTTCCTGAAATCCTTCGCCAAATTCAAAGCTGTGCATTGATCAGAATGCCAAAGCCTCTAGAATATGAACCTGACAATAAAAATATCAAAGCTAAAACCTACGATAATTAATTAATTAATTAATTAATGCTCCAGTCTTTGTATATCGGTAGTGAGTCAGTCTGTCTGTCTGTGTATGTCTCTATCTATGTCTCTATCTCTGTCTCTCTTTCTCTCAGCTTAAATGCGGAAACTCACAGTAACTGTACTGCATAAAACTGACCTAAATCTGACTAATGCTTAATTTTAATGATTTGATATTAAGATATGCAGATGACACAGTGATATTTACTGAAAGCGAGAAAGATTTACAAAATATATTAAATAAACTCAACAATAAAAGCAAAGAATATGGCATGGAAATAAACTTAAAGAAAACAAAGACAATGATCATAAGCAAACAGAGAAACATAAAGCACAAAATCTTAATAGAAAATACTGAATTAGAACAAGTTAAGGAGTACAAATATCTTGGAAGTTATATAACAGAAGATGGTCAATGTGAAAGAGACAAAAAGCTAGAATCGCCATGGCCAAGGAAGCATTCTGGAAAGAAAAAGAACTCCTAACTTCCTAAGGAGGAACTTAGGATTAACAACAAAGAAGAGAATATTGAGATGTTATGTAACATCTGTGTTTATGTATCCTTGTGAAGGCTGGACAATAACAAAAACTATGCAAAAGAAAATTGATGCATTTGAAATGTGGTGTTTCAGAAGGATGCTAAAATTCAGTTGGAAAGATAAAATAACTAATGAAGAATGTTTGAAGAGAATTGAAAACAGAAAGACCCTGATGAAAGAGATTGCTAAAAGGAAAACACAGTACGCTGGACATATAATGAGAGGCTCATGCACACATCAAGCACTAAATGTCTTGGAAGGGAAATATGAAGGAAAAGCAACTGAAGGACGACCACGAAGAACATGGTTAGACGACATAAAAAGCTGGACTGTCACTGGCAGGCATAGACAATTATGGGGAAATGAAAAGATTAGCTGAAGACCGAGACAAATGGAGACAAATCGTGATTGCCAACCTTCGAATCGAAGATGGCACACCATGATGATATTCTCTGAATTCATTAACTTAATTATTCGTTTCTGAAACTCTCATTTATATAGCGCCTTCAGTCCTCCTCGGACCGATCACCTTTCTCTTCCTTATTGCAGGATCCAAGCCTTTCATTCTCCCCCTTTTCCCATCTCGTTCTTTCCTTTCCTCGGATGGATGGAAAGAAAAAAAGGAAAGAGAGGATTAGGGGTGTTCCTTCTTCCTTCTCCCTTCCCCTCTGCACCACCCTCTTCCCTGGGCCCTAGACAAATTCAGACAATTGACATAGTCTGGCGAATCCGGATTCATGTAACAGGTGGGTCGACTGCAGAGCAGCAAGTAAATGATTTGACACCATCTAAAAGAGCAGACGTATTGAAAGTATCATAAATAAATAAATAAATAAATAAATAAATAAATAAATAAATAAATAAATAAATAAATAAATAAATAAGTAAATAAATAAATAAATAAATAAATAAAAATAAATAAATAAATAAATAATATATACATATATATACATATACATACATCTATATGATCTATATAAGATGACCTAGAAATTTATAGGAAAGCCGTTGGTTGAGCAGGGAATTTGGCGCCCATGGCGGAAAGCGGTGTCAGAAAACTCAAGTTAGCAGGGTAAGAAAGCTTTAGTGAACAAATCATTAGCGTTTATTGACGCCAGATTAAAACTACAGATGCACTTTTCTTGCTTTTACTGATGTGAACTGGTCCGTTACATTCTCAAAGTCAGTTTTCTCAGTTTCTTCTCGTTCTACGCCGAGTGGAGCAAAAATCACTGTTTTCCACACCCCTTTTAAGTGGCGTCCAGGGCATCTGTCTTACCTGTACCCAGGGGCCCTACCTTGGGTACGCGCAGTCTCGAAAAAAAAAGTGGGGACTTTCAACAGGTATATAAACTATTAATAAGCTAAATGATGCTACTAATCTGAACTGAACCGAGACTGATTTGGATTCAAACAGGGCGTCAAATAAGCCTTTAAGGAAATGAAAAAAATAATTTTTAATCAATGCAAAAATTCAAAAAGAAAATTTGCCCAAAAATATCAAAACAATGCAAATTTGCCAAAATACCCCAAAATTCAAATTTCCCAAAATTTTGCAAAACCTAAAATTTCAAAAATGCCAACATTTGCCAACAAATTATCTCGCCCCTAGAAAAGTGTAAAATGGCGCTACTGGATTCAAAATAACACTGACCGTGACGTAATCAATGGTACATGATAGCTATTCAAAGAATAAACATCTGAATATAATACTAAGTCTACAAAGGAGAAAATCGGTAGGGGAATTTGTAATTTGGGGGGGAATTTGGGGATACGGCTGCAAGGGGGATAAAAGCCGCTGTGGCCGGTACACACGCCGGACGACAACAATTATAGCATCACAAGGGGGTGACACCAAGACGTTTGGCGTTGCAAATTAAACGGCTAAACGATTCTAATTGTACGTATGAGCTGGCACAGGAGGACTCAGGAGGGTTTTTTGTGGGAGGGGGGGCTGGGGTTCACCATGGCTCATGGTGACGCCAACTCTAGCGAGGCATCCATTTATTTTCACGATTAACCACGCCTGTGTTGTGATGATCTATAGAATTTTTCGTGAAACCATTTAAAAATTAAAAACATTCTGCAAATTTTAAACTTCCGATTTCGTAAACCGCCATCCTGCGCACTGACACAGGTCCGACCTGACAGCTAAACTACCGGTAACTAACCGACAACACGGCGCTATATAAATTCAAAAACCTATTAAGGGTTGTCAGAAGCAATCCTGCCCTGTTACTTGACAGAGGCTTAATGCCAGATTTCTTATGATGAAAACAAGGATAAGCAATGGTTATAACTCATTTACGTCGAAACATTATATCTACACTGTTCATCAGTAATGAAAGCTTAAGTAGCACACACACAAGCGCGCGCGCGCACACACACACACAGGCATTTTCTCGAATGACATGATTTGTGGCCATTGGACTCAAGGGAAAATCATCGCTCTTCCCCAGGGTGTCCTTGAGACTGTCCGTCTGTCCGTCCATCTGTCCGTCCATCTGTCCGTCCATCTGTCCGTCCATCTGTCCGTCCATCTGTCCGTCCATCTGTCCGTCCATCTGTCCGTCTGTCTCTGTCTCTGTCTCTGTCTGTCTGTCTGTCTGTCTGTCTGTCTGTCTGTCTGTCTCTCTCTCTCTCTCTCTCTCTCTCTCTCTCTCTCTCTCTGTCTTCCTGTCTGTCTCATCATTACGCAGTTGTTCGCTTAAATTACGTTGAAGTTACTCGTCGAGGCGTCTTCAAATAAGCTCAAATCTCGAAGACCTATATTTATTTAGCTCTTTCTTAGGCTGCTGCAAACGATATGCTATTAAGTGCTACTGGAAAGAACACCTATGAGCGGCAACATCAGAACTAATTAACAGCGACAAGAATGAGAATTTAGGGACCGTCCATAAAGTACGTCACGCTCGAGGGGAAGTGGTCTCAGAAAGACTAGAAAGTGCGATAGTTCGTGACAGGGGAGGGTTAAAGATCACTGTGACGTCACACTTTTCATACACGATCATTGATATGAAACCTGAAATATGCGGTGATATTTTACTTTCTCTTCTGATGGATTTATTCGAGTCTAACAGAAAATGACAATGGTGTAGACTATAGTAACCATGTTATGCTAGGTACATGAAATTTTAAATCTCATTTGCATATGTCATCATTGCCGGAAGTTGAATATCGCTGTTTCGCTGCTGAAATTTGACGAGAAGCTCGAATTTATTAAATAGAAAACCTACGTGACGTACAATATGGACGGTCCCTTAGAGCGCTGTCGCTCCTGCTAATGTTAATGCTGCTGCTGATGATGATGACTAAGATGATATTTTGTTTATTGTTTATTTTAGGAATTCTTTCATCAGAACATTGGCCGTTATTATTGATCTCCGGTGAACTCTTAATTTACTTACTTATTTTCCAGAGGATTTAAAACAGCCATTCTTACACGTGACATTTGAAGGAAGTTGAATGAATTAATGACACTATAACATACTTCTGTAAGCCTCGATTGGCTGCAGCGTGACCTGTTAATATGGAACCTGACTGGTCACAGTATTCATGACAAATAAAACCGGAACTAGATGGCGCTGATACGTCCCTTTTAAGAATCCGCCAATTTGCTAAATATTCATATAAAGGCGCTTCAACAGATTATGCTAATTAAGGGCGGGGCTTGACGTGAGCAAAGCCAATGACCGGTCTGCAGAAACTTTCGAATGGGTTTTCCAATGACCTCAAGGTGACCTTCAAAGGGACGTTGGTCAGTTCAAGTCTTCCCACAATCCTCCGGAGTTCCATTCCGTGGCTTCTCTTCGTCTTCGTCTACGGAATCAACGGCCGGATTCGGATCCTACCAAGGGACTCACACTGCGTCCACCTCCGGAACGTCTCCGCCTTCGAGTCCCTCTTCCTTCCATTCGCCCCCCACATGGTGGTCGCCTCGTTTCACAACCTACTCCTTGACATTCTGGCTGCAGTTCCCTACCTGCTGCACTACCTGATTCCGCTACTCTACCCCGCCTACCTGTACGGAACGGGGCGATTCGAGCAGGTCGCTCGATTCTTCTGGCTGCTCGGGTGGTCGATGTGGGTGCACTACCTTCTATGGTTCGTCCTACCGACGGCGCCTCCCTGGGTGCAGCACCGGCTCAACAGCACCTCCGACGGGGGAGGCGACAGCGGGCGCCTCCCGGTCCCCGTCTCCGACCTCCAGCACCCCGAGGGTTGCGCCTTCGCAAGGCTAGACCGGTGGACCGGAATTCCCTTTTTCTACGTCATATTCACCGGAAATCCGGTGCCGTTCGCGTCGTTCCCTTCCGGTCACGTGGCTTGGCCGATGTGCGTCCAATTGACGCTGCCCACCGCCAGGGAGCGCCGTCGATTCGCCTTCTACGTCCCGTGGGTGGCATGGGCGACCATGTACTCCTGTCATCACTACCTCACCGACATCCTGGCCGCCATATTGCTCGTGACGTCGCTCCACCGAATGACGTCATGCCTTAGCCGACCGACAACACATCGGCGCTACAAAAATGCCATTGACGGCTGTCTTTTGTCGGTGATAGCGCGGTGATGACGTCATCACCTAGCTTGTATGAATCGTCTTTTTGGTGACGTCATCCGATAGCGCGGTGATGATGACGTCACCCGTTAGTGTGATAATCGTTTATCGTGACGTCATCCGACAGCGCAGTGATGACGTCACCCGCTTGTGCGATAATTGCTACGCCGGAACTTCAATTATAGTGTTTCGATTTGACGTCGACGGAAGTCAGGAGGTCAAAACGCCAAAGGTCATGACCTGACCTTAGGAGACGAGATATCGAGGTTTAAACAGTCTTCACCTCTGTCATCCAGCACATGAAGCATTATAATCATCGACAGCCTATTACACATGATTGACTTTACTTTCTGCACTTTTTCTGATAATCTTAAGTTTTTGCAAGAGGCTACATTTATAAACTTTTTAATTATTGTGACATTTCCTATGCAAATAGGTTTTTAGATACGTTTTCCATGCAAGGCAAAGTTTTCTTTCTAAAATACAGAGTTTGGGTTTTTAAGACCCCGAACATTTTGCCTGTCTCCCGGGCATAGGCGTTAACTTCCACTGTAGCATGCCCCTATAGGCTCGAGTCCCCTTCCCACTTTTTAGAAGCTACCATAGGGAAGGGGTAGGTATAAGCCCTTAAGGGTTGTGCCCCCACTTTTTCATCCAAGTTTACGCCAATGTGTCTCCGATTATATCACCAATAGCATTGAAGGTATTTTTCTATTTCTTAAGACGTCTTCATGCAAATTAACACTAACGATGTGACCTGAATTAATACCACAGCATCTATGATGGTTCTTGCGTGTTGGTCTTACTTACTAACTCACACGACCTGCATTAATTCTATAGCGCTCGGTCGTTCATGCCATCGGGACTTCGTTCCAGAGAGACTTGTGATTAAAAAACTGTCCGGGGAGATGGTAATATGACCGCGTGTTAGCTATCGTTCGGAACGCAATGGTGTTGAAGCGTTGTATAGTGACAGACATCCTTTGAAACAGATTTCTTCCTTCTCTGTTGACCCCGGATTGTAGGGCAATGAGTCGACCCCCAGATCGCTGATAAAGCAAAGGGCAGCGTTATTGATGGGGCCATATATATATATATATATATATATATATATATATATATATATATATATATATATATATATATATATAATTTTATATACAGGGTGTCTACGAAAAAAAACCCAGCAGGAAAACTTTGAAGTTAAAAGTTCCTAAATATATTTCTATCAAAATTTCCACACTTATACAACACATAATTCCCCAGTGCCAATTTTCATCTCATTTGCATGTAAGATGGCCATTTTGTGAGATATGGGCGACAGACAAAATTTTATTGACTGTCTAGAAATTTCAAGACAAATTGTTCAAGATGGTTATCGGACATAATTGCAAACCCTAACCCTAACCTTAATTGGTTCGCCAAGTCCTGCAATGTCTGAATTTGGAACCCATTTTGAAAGTTTTAAATCGACTCATTCCTTTTTCAACAACTGGTGGTCAAATGAAGTCAAATTTATGTGAAGCAGATGGTAAAAACTGAAAAACTAAAAATCGAAGTTTGATTTTGATAAGTCAAATGCAAAGATGAAAATTGGCAGAAAGGTGGGAAAATACGCGTTTGGCAATTTTGATAGAAATATATTTAGAACTTTTAACCCGTGGCATTATACGCCTATATATATATATATATATATATATATAGGGGCTATAGCAATATATATATATCATATTAAAAGATCATGTCGCCGCCCTGATTGGTTGAGCCCGTTTAGAGGCGATCGTTGGTGGGCGAGCGTTGAAGGACGGTTTGACATTTTTGGACGTTGGTGGATATACGTTGCTATATATAGAATATTACATGACATGGGCGTGCGAATCTTTTTAAACATAGATTTTAGATCACAAAGATGTTATCGTTGTTCACGTCACTGGATACCAGAATATCACGTGACACGGGATTATCTGTTTCAACCACGTAGGCAGCAATATAGTAATTGGATGCTGGTGTCTAGGGTGTGCGTGTGTGTGCCTGTGTGTTTGTGTATAGTTAGCCGTGCGTCATGGACATGACGTCGCCGTCAAGCAATGTCATTTTAGTACCGCGTGTCGCCGCCAGGGCTTAGTCGCCGCCGGAGTGACATCGAGGCAGAATGGCTGCTGGTCATTTATGAACGCATCCGAAGCCATTTCATTTCTCCAGATTCCCCGTAAATTTCCCATTTTAAAGTGCTTAAATCTGAAAATTTAGACATAGAGAAGTGGGGCTCTTTAGACTCGGGGGCCCGTGAGGCTCGGGAAGGCCATTTTTAGACTATAGGGAATCCCCAAAGGATATCGTTGGGCAGTGGCAGAATATCACGTGACACGGGATGACTGTTTCAACCACGGGGCCAATATAGGGCATCTTTGTCATGCGGGGCCCCAAAGTTTCAAATGGTTTGACGTCGCCGACGAGCAAAAAAAAAGGTCATCAGCACCTTCACTTCTAGTGGCCGCCGGAGGGTTCGAGGCAGAAGTTGCTGGGTTAACATCCTAACCATTTATTTCTAATTCCCGTAACCCCTCTTTTAAAGGGCTTAAATCCCCCCCCATAGGAAGTGGGGGGCTTTCAACAAAGTGCCGTGGGGCCCCGCCCCCACGTTACGCCACTGTATCTGGGCTAAAATTGATGTTGTGCGATTGTATCGACGCACAAAAAGCGAATCGATTATGATTATGAGAAATAACTAGCGTCTACGTTGCTATAGTAACTGCTGCTGCCATCTAGCGAATTGTCTCGCAGTTATTAGCGTGTATCGCCACCTGGCGAATGTTAGGTTACATCATTTTTAAAATACGAAAGCGCGGCTAGGAAATGCTTTGCAATTGAAGTTTGTATGTTGCAACTTGGCAAAGTGTTTAGCAGGGGCGTAGACAGGCCCGAGAAGTGCCGTGAGACCCGTAATTGGGGTGAGGACGGAGCTCCATCTGCCAAAGAATTTTGAATAATAATATTATTATATTAAATTCAAATCCTGAATTTATTCATTTTTGTGCAATAAACGATTTCTCACATTTTCATGATTTTGTGGCACACAGAGTTACGAATTTTCAATAAATCGAATACCTTAAATAATTAAATAGGCCTAACAAAGTTCTTACGTCCTTGTTACTTCAATTATTAGGCCTACTTAAAGTTTACGCTTTTAACGCTTTCGCAATAGAAAAGCCACACTTGCGGGGAATTTTACAATTACCAGGGTCCAGTGCTTCAGATTTTATGAGCACGAGAGTTTTGAAAGTCCTGTGTGGTAACACTAATCACCTACAGAGGCGGATGCAATTTATATGTAGAAGAACGCGCAGGCGCAGATTTCGATGAAAAAGAGGGAAGGCCCAATTCCTATGCATTTTCCTTTCCTTTCCCTAGCCTAGCCTCTCGAAAGATGGGATAGGGACTCGAGCCCAGCCGCCTAATAGAAGTTTGCGCCTATATATATATATGGAAGAATGAGTTTCAAATTTCAAAGTTTATTGTGGGCTTTGAAACTCTGTTTGTCTGTCTGTCTCTCTGTCCGTCCGTCCGTCCGTCTGTCTCTCTCCTTTTCCTTAATAACTAGGCCTAAGGGTTTCGGCCTCTCTTCATCTCCATTTTCTAGCTTGGAGGATGAGTGGATTGGATGGGAGAGGTAGTTAATTTCGTTTTAGATCGCTGTGGCTGCCATCTGTTGCAGCCACGAAGCACGAAAACACAGAGAGACGTGGTAGCATTGATTCTATGATCGTTGGTCAACATTGGAAGCAATTTCTATACAAAAATCCCATTCGTTTGGCTCCTGTCTTTTTCGTGTTCAACTCTGACTGACCTTTCCTGCTTGACCTGACTCTGATTCGGATTGGACTTGGTGCGCCATCGGCCGATGCTCTAAACATTATTATTATAGCGGCGCCAAAGAAGTCGATTGATTGAAATTGATTGATTGGTTGGTTGAACTCGTAGTCATTTCTCACGAAGAAATATTTTTAGGTAAGTAAAGGTGTTCCAGACTTTTAAAAAGAAGTAGACGTAAAAAAGAGATCAGACAGTAGAATATGTCTATTCACTTTTTAGTGAAAAATACAAAGACCTTTTGAAAGTCCTTCATCTCGGTACTATTTGGACAGTAGTAAGCCAGAATAGGTGGTATTGCGGAGCTCTGCACCCGGCTCAAGGATATCAGATACTTGCTAGAGATACTCGACACGCAACAAGCACAAAAATCATTAAAGGCCGTGTATATCATCGAGTATCTTTGAAGAACCTAAATATTTGTGCAACAGAATTTCATCTCGGCTTAAAGCGCTAGACAAACTTTGAATCTACGTAACTAACGAGAAATGTAAGAGGATTATTTTAGGTTCAAACTTCTTCATAGGGGCTGTCCATTAATTACGTCAACAATTTTTGGGCAATTTTTGACTCCCTCTTGTCAACAACTGTCAACTTTCAGTTACTCCCCCTATAATTATGTCAAAAACGTTTGACCCCCCCAAGATCAATGACAGGTCCCAATAACAAGGTTATTATTTTTTGCGGTGCCATTTTTACCATTTTTCTTTTTTTTGCTCATCGAGTGTCAAAATGTGGTGGTGATGACCTTTTTGCCATGCTTTTTCTATTGTAATAAGTAGTATTCCATGAAATTTCCTATTTTTTGATTATTTGTAAAAAGTGAAATTGTTGACGTCAACTTCTCTTGACCCCCTGTCAATAACTGCCAAACTTTTTCAACCTCCTCTAAATTGTTGACGTAATTAATGGACAGCCCCATAGAAGAACGGTTGTGAAAAAATGGTTTGCAACTGAACTTTCGGTGCAAATGTTTCAACGCCGAGTTTTTTCTGTTTTAAAGCGAAAGTTTCCAAACATCGAGTACGAAAACTTCAAAGAGCGGATAATTGTAAAAAGAGGTGTGCAGCCAGACTTCCAGTTCAAAGGCTTCATTACACGACTTTTTCCTCGCGCTTCGTCCACTCGCAAAAAGCGCCACCTGGTGATTCGGCGGCGGCTGTTGATTCATGGGCGCAGTTGGTTACCACGCCGCGTTAATAAAACTCCCCATCCCTCCCCATTTGCCGAACGAGCGCTATAAAGCGCCCCTAACGACCGAAGAGAGAAGTACGGCATCGCTACAGCGAGTCGCAAAATTTGGTGCTTCAAACGAAACTTTTAGCTGCTATTACCCATGGAAGCCTAGATAAAAGGCTTCCATGTATTACCCTATCACCCCACCCAACTCTCCCTGACCAGACCTTGCCTCCATTCGCCATATACTAAACCCCCAGTGCGCCCCAGGCAGGTAAATTCATTTAGATGTAATTCACACGTCGTAAATTATAGCACTTCAGTGGGATTTTTGTTCCCCCACCCGGAGAGAAACACTTTCGAAACTAGACTTATATTGAAAGCACTTTCAGTTTCGCTATCGAGATAAAGCGGCCGACTTAATCTACGTGCAAACACATCCGTGCTTGGTACTGGAATTAAAAGCCCGCCGCGCAAGGCAGTAGAAGGCACCACTGGCGTGGCCAGGATTTCAGAATGAGGGGGAACCAAGGGCCTACAAAGCGAAATTTCCAGATCTGGATAGGGGATTGGAAGGGTAGGTCGTGCACTTGAGCAGGGGCGTATAGCGACGCGGGTATCCTCGATATATATATATATATATATATATATATATATATATATATATATATATATACCCCCCGCATTTATACCCCAAATCAAATTCTGACTGCGCCTCTGGTCGTGAGCTCCCCAATGAAACAAACTGTTGAATTTTAAAGCATATTTTCAAACGATAAGACTGTCACCTACCCTAATTTATAAATGTTCTCGTAGGTTTTGCACGAATCTCACAATCAGTATTAGTCTGAAAGTATTGGGGGGAGCCCCTGTGCCCCATTCGTGGCTACGTTAAGATAATACAAATAGAATGAGAAAAACATCGAAAAGACATGATCCAAGGTAGTCCAATATCCAACATAGTTCCATGTATGTATTTTGTACTTAAGATAGCCAGTGACCTTGGAAAGAGCGCTATATTAAGATAAACCTCTCTCTCTCTCTCTCTCTCTCTCTCTCTCTCTCTCTCTCTCTCTCTCTCTATATATATATATATATATATATATATATATATATATATATATATATACCAAAATTGCCTTCGCAAGTCGAGGTAGCACTTGGTCGGAATCGAATGTCGAAGAGGAGGAGGAGGACGACGACGACGACGACGACGAGAAGGAGGAGTAGTAGCAGGAGGAGGAGGAGCAGCAACAGCTGTCGAAATCTCCCCTCCCCCTCTCCCACGAGGGCGTCACAGTGATGCCCCTTTAATTGACCTCGAATGATGAAGAGGAAATGGATTACGAGCACATGACGCGCGCGCGTGACGTATGCATCAGAAGAAGATTGACGGGTGTTTTGCGCGCAGCTGCTGTAGCAGACGATAATCGTCAAATCGCAGACGTCGCTTCGTCATTATATCGTCTGTAGCGATGTTTTGATCGCACCACCCAATGATATTGCCCACCACCCCACCGGACGCTTTCGCACGCTTTGATTCGTGATCTTGGTTAAGTATAACCTATAGCCTATAGGCCTAACTATATAGGAAAATTCGAAATGCTGTGTGTGTTTGTGTGTGTGTGTGTGTGTGTGTGTGTGCAGACATCACCCCGCAGATCCATAATTAACTATAGATATTGCTATGAAATAAGTATAATTAAGTTGGCCAATTTATTTGCTTATACCAAAACGTCATGATAAAATTCTTCATGATGGCATTTCTTTGTTTATCCATTATAGATAATATATAGGTAAAAGGTTCAGCTATGCACCCACCGCCCTTTAGCGAGCAAGGCTGAGTCGACCTTAGGGCTCCTGCGGGAATTGAACCCGCGACCTTCTACTCCATCGTCCAGCGTTGTTACCATTCTTCTAACTTCCCGCCCCAGAAATATATATACGACAATAAAACTGTTATTATACTATCAAACAAGAAAATCATAAATAAATTAAACGTAGGCTATATTAGATACAGGAAAACGGTAGCGTTTTAAATCTACGTTTGTTTGTCTGCACATAATCCAGTACTAACATCATCGCATTTGCTTACGTTGTATAACTTGCATTATCATTCCAATCGCAATGTTCATAATTTACATGCATCTGTATAATGTATATTTTCTTGTATTTACATTTCATACCGTTCATATTACCACCCTAAAGTTGCATGGCAATAAATTGTCCCATGTAATTAAATTCTCGAATTATAGTTACATGTAAGATATAAATCAAATAATCAACCAGAGTTATAACCGATAATTTTAAAATTAGGCCTATACGGTCCACAGCAGTGCTTCCCAACCTGTGTGCCGCGGCGCACAACTGTGCCGCAGCAACGGTTCTGAAGTGTGTCGTGGCAAAATATTGCAAAATAGTAAATTAATAATCAGAGGCGGAACGAGGGTATGCGGTGCCCGGGGACAAAGCAGGGACGTCATTTGGGGGAGGCAGGGTGAGGCATTTGCCCCCCTGATTTTTAGGGAAAAATTTTTTCCGCCAATGTTTGTGTTATTTAGATTTTGGCAAAAAAGCAGCATCCCCCTGATGTCGAGTAATCTGATGCTGTAAAACAAATGACTGACAAGCACAAAAAGGTCGTCAAGTCGAAAGTGTTTTGCCTCCCCCTGAAAAACAGTGAGATGACGTCTCTGGGACAAAGTGCACCGTTGGCGCCCATAACATTGCTGACGAGAAAAAAAGGTCGCCACATCGTTTTCGGCGCCCCTCAGCTCTTACGGCGCCCTCTTCATTTAGTGCTGACAGGCAAAAAAAGGTCATCACACCACACGTGTTTCTTCTTCTTTATTGTGCGTTTCACTTACCCAAACACCCGATTTTGGCGCCCCTCACCTCGGCACCCGGGGACATATGCCCCCCTGCTCCCTCGGTCCCCTCTGTTAATAATGGTGTTGGATTAATTGTTAGTTGTAAGTTGAATTATATTCTTCAATGAATTTAAGGATGAAATAGTGATACAGATTGCAAAGAAAATAAGTACTCATGAAGAACGGTAGTCAATATTATACTGTATACTAGACTAGAGTATAATACATAGTACTAGTAGGCCTATACAATGCAACATTTAAAAATAAAATGTGCGCATTTCGGCTGTAGTGTGCCGTTGGCTGCATGTTTCTTGGCTGGAAAAAGGGTGGGAAGCACTGGTCTACAGACATTTTAAGCTAGGACAATCAAAAATATTCAACAAACAACTGCGATTTTAAAACAGAATTTTCCGAAAACGAACACACAATTATGCAACAAAAATTCAATAATTGCCTATTTACCCAAATAAAATAATGCAAACGTTTTGATTAGAGTCATTAGACCGCTAAGCCTACATAAGAAGTGATTTAAATTTTAAACTGGCCAATCACGTTCTGCTCTGTTCTGATTCGCTATATTAGATCACGTGATCGCACAACATGAATTTCCACCGATCGCGCTGTCTGCAACTTGTCTTTATACACAGATCTTTTAAAGTCTGACTTTGTTTAAGTTTCTCGTTCACTTCCCATTTTGTGCATGCCTGTCTGTCGTTTTTTCTAGCCACTCACCGTCTGGTATTTTCTGTTGAGTGAACTGAATTCAAAGTGCATGCAGATAGATTGACTTCAAAGCCGGATTCGAGACCAAGGAAAGTAATCGTTCTTTAAACAGAGTTCTAGTCTAAGTGTTCGCTGGCTTCAAAATATTTACAAATTGTGAATTTATAAATAGGCCATAATGTCACAGTCTCACAGAAAGTATGTAGCCACTAACTCCATCCTACCAACTAGTAGTAGTAGTTTTTAACTAAAAACTACTAACTAGTAGCAGTTTTAAACAGCAGTTTTGCCTACTTATCATTGCATGGGCAATATAGAACGAAGGACACTGATTTTAACGGGGATGAGATCGTGGAAGTCAAAATTTATTACTCTTTTATTAAAAGTATTTATTAAAAAAACAATTCCAAACTTGAAATATTTTCAACTGGTCTAAGAATAATTATTCTGAAGTACAGTTTGTGTTCGAACTGTGAAACGCAAGTATAGGGCAAAGAAAATACCTGCTCTCTCTCTCTCTCTCTCTCTCTCTCTCTCTCTCTCCAACCTCGATAGTATTGCTTCGAAATTTTTGCTCATCGCCTATCTAGGTGAGGTAATCGTTTTAATCGATTTCCGCTAAGTCTCCTTTACGCACCGGAAGTGCGAGACTTGGCCACGGATTTTGATCGTGTGGGTTTCCGTTTCAAGCTGATGGTGAGGTAGGGGGCGCTAGTATCGCCGTCGCGTTCCTTCGGCTGTTTGTCGGTCGCGGTTGGGACATTTCTTGTGCGGGGCCTTTCGTTTTGCTTGCGCTTTGATCTTCCCGCCTTCTCTCTGGCGGCGGCGGCGGCGCTGCTTTGATCTCCTGATTCGGTTTCGACTAAGCACCGGTCACAGACGATCTTCAGGAAGAGGCTCTCCTTCCGCGCATCGATCGCTTCCTGGACGAAGCTGGTCGGCAGCAGCAGCCTCTGCGGCTGGCGTTTTCTGACCGTCAGTTTCAGCTCCGTGATGGGCTCGCCGCCATGGGCATCGATATTTTCATTCAGAGCATAGATTTTGACAGTCGGGCGGTCAGTTTCCGGTTTCGAAGACCCATTTCCGGTCCGCGGTGGTGGTGGTGGTTGGACAAGTACCGTGATCGTTGCTCCAGTAACCAGAACATCTTTGTTCTGGTTCTTGGACAGCTTGAAAGACATCACCCCATTAGACACTAAAAGCCCAGAAAACAGCCGAATTATTATTATTATTATTATTATTATTATTATTATTATTATTATTATTATTATTATTATTATTATTGCATTGGTGTTAACGCACGCTAAGTCATTCATAAAATGAAGAGAAGCGTAGGTGCTAAGCAAGTCATGGGTGCCCAAAGTTGCAACGCAGTGGCTAGGGTCAGACTCGAACCTGCTACCCACCAGTTGCGAGTCAAGAATCCTGCCACTACTCCAACACGCCCTCAATAAATAAATAAATAAATAAATAAATAAATAAATAAATAAATAATATATATAGGCATAATAGCGCCTTTCTACGTCAATAAACCCATAGAATGAAACCATTTAAAGACCAGTAGAAGATGGGAGACGGAGTATTATTATATCATAGTAATAATATAATAGCTATGCACAAAATGTTTCCAGAAGATATTATAGAACTTCTTGGAAACATTTTGTGTCTAGCTATTGCCGCTAAAGACTTGGCAGAGAGCAAAAATGATGAATGATGATGAAAACTAACACTGAAAGTAGTGTTGCGAGTACATAGGCCTATATCAACCGATAAAAACAAATGAGTCAGTGCTGGCACTATGTAGGCCCAAAAATATCTTCCTAAAGAGACAGATTAGTTCTAAAATGAATTCTTACAGCAAAGAAAGAAGTTGGCAAAACATTATCCAGGCTTGTTCATAATGGCTACTGTCAAAAGTTCAAAACATGACCCGACTGCTTTTAAACAGTAAAAGCAACTCAACAATGAATAGCAACTGGCCTCGTAGTTGAATCTCATGGAGTCCTTCTAGTGAATAGTGAATATTAAATTCTATGGGAGAGCGAATATTTCTACATGTATGTAATGATATCAAAGTATTTTGGGTTCTTTCCCGTTATTAGGACCCCAGGGATGGTGTAGTTGGTGTTAGGGTTAGGTTAGGGTCAGGGTTATGGTTAGGGTCAGGTTCCCCACCGAAAAGTCATACACTTCACTGGGCAGGTTCCCCACCGAAAAGTCATACACTTCACTGGGGTACGGATAACGGGAAAGTACCGTATTTTGTCTTAAGTACCGGTAGATGTGTAAGGTGCTTCTCAAAAGGATGGCCTATCGCAGAAATGCCAATGGATCACTCAAAATGACTCACGGGTCAGAAACATTTAAATAACTATTGTATCTTTTCAAATCCGTCAAGCCACGTCGAAATTCACCAAGAGTTACGTCATTACCATAGAGTTGAGACACAAAATTCACAGCAGATACTTAGTCTTCAATGGACGTGAGCTTGACGCTGCATGGTCTTGATGATTGTGCCATGAGGTTCTGGTCACCCATTTGACCCATAACCCTTTGACCCATGACCCATCTCTGACCTACCTTTCTCTCCGAATAGAATCGTTTTGACCGTCTCTCGATGTGACTTCGAATTCTTCTTATCCGAATTCTTTCTGGTTTCTTTGTTCGTCTTTTGGTTTCTTCTTTCCTGTTCGATCCTCACCAGTTCCGCAGTCCTGTTTGCAACGGCTCCGCCACCGGAAGTCGATCCGGGAACCCGAAAGTCGGTCCGGTTGTCTGGAAGTCCGAGCTGTTGCAGGATCATGTGCCGGTAGCGGTTGAGATGTTCGTACTTCAGCTGCTGGCGGTCCGACTGGGACCTCCCAGGTCCGGAAAACGGTTCCTGGTGTCTTTGCTGTCCCCGGATTCGATCGGGAATCCCCCGACCGGGGTGCTGGGTAGTCCGTTGCGGACGTGCCGACAAACCGGAAACGGAAACCGGAAACAAGAAGGCACCGGCGGAAATAAAAACGGCAGCGATCAGCAGATAACCGTCGCGTGATTCCATTCTTAACGACAGATGGCGACCGGTCACTAATGCATTCTCGGTTTTCTTGTCGACGCGTTGCAACACTCGGCAACAGTCGTTGCTGCACACGAACAACCGTTGTCCGCTGTTGCTCGCCCGCCACCGTTGCAATGAAATCGTGGTGGCAAAATCGACGGTTTTATAGCGAAAGTCTTCCCATCGCCTTACTATCCTGCTTCTTGTTTCTCTGCATCACGTTCTTTGTACACGTTCTTTATTTTTCGCCATTTCCCACGCACCATGATCTTTCGTGCCTGGGCATCTTACAGACTGTCTCCTCCTCCTCCTGCTACTGCTCCTCCTCTTCCTCTTCCTCCTCCTCCTCTCCTCCTCCTCCAACTACTACTACTGCTGCTGCTGCTGCTACTACTACTACTACTACTACTACTACTACTACTACTACTACTACTACTACTACTACTACTACTACTACTACTACTACTACTACTACTACTACTACTACTGCTACTGCTACTGCTACTGCTACTGCTACTGCTACTGCTACTACTACTACTACTACTACTACTACTACTACTACTACTACTACTACTACTACTACTACTACTACTACGCACTGCGTTCTTCCTGGGGTCATAGATGGGGAAAGATGGGGTTCGTAGCCTGCTAAAGACTTCACGATCCAATCCTGGTCGAATGGTAGGTCTACATTGCTATCGGAAGGAGCACGTTGCCTCTGGCGAACGATAGAGAAATTAATACCAGTAATTTTATACACCTTAATTTTTGTAATGAAGTAATGAAAGTCGATCGGTGGCTTAGAAGAATGCCAATAATGCCTGCCGACCGCCATCTGGCGAATGCATCCAGAACCTCCAAAGGAGACTTCTACCCAGGTGAAAAACTATAGCCTAGTCCGTAAATCTAGACTCTGTAAAGTGACGAAGAGAGAGAGAGAGAGAGAGAGAGAGAGAGAGAGAGAGAGAGAGAGAGAGAGAGAGAGAGAAGAGGACAGGGTATGGTTCCGAAGAATCTGTAGTCTTTGTTTAGACATCCACTTTATTTCATTTTCAAGCGCGTCTAGTGTCTGATGTAAGGGGATACTGGTGTTTATGAAGCGCTGGCGTTGAAAGACGCTAGTCTATTCTACCATTCCCCGCACTGTTCCATTCTTGCGGATGTAATGGATTTGCTAAAGCGACGTGGAAAATGTAATATAACGATATCGGACGCCACCTGCTGTAAAATACAGTGAAAATTCCGGGAAAGACAGTAGCCTACCGGTAGACGCTTTGAAGTTTCCCAGAAATCCAGCGGGATCAATAAGTACCACCCACCAAAATCTCACTCATCAAGAGTCGCGTATTTACTGTCATATATTAAACTCAGTTCACCGTTGCCAGAATGAAAAACGGTCCTTTTCTGTGGCAGATCCATTTATTTTGAGCTCTTTTCTAGTTCTTTTTTAAAGTACACGCAGGGATATTTTGATACCCCCCTAACACCTCCCATTTGAGGTCGACACCCCAAAATTTGGTAATATGTCAATAGTACGCATAGAAAACGCATACTAATTAGCCCCGGACACCCCCCAAATGGAGGACACCCCCAACTTTTATAATCAGATGATTTTTTTGCTTGTCAGATTTTTTGGGCGCCTGCCTGATAACCTTTTTTGCTCGTCAGGCTTTTTCGGTAGAGACTTCCAAACTCCAACAACCCCTAGATTTTCCGACACCCCCGAAAATTCGCAAGCCTAGAATTCTAGAAAATAACCACACACCCCTCAAATTCACAATCCTAGAAATAACCCTGAGTACACGTAGCTGGAACGAACCACTTTCTGGCTGGCTTTTGCATTTCCAACAAGGACAGGATACAGGTTTACAAGTTTCACTGTTTAGTGACTACTTATCCTCAGTGTTGTGCGTTACTGCGTTACTGTAACGCGTTACTGTAATTAATTACTTTTTAAAAGTAGTTAATTACTGTAACTAATTACTTTTTTGGAAAAGTAACGCGTTACAGTAACGGATTACTTTCAGCCTCCCTGGTAACGGTAACGCAAAGTAAGTAAGTAACGCTAATAAAAGCGTTACTCCAATACCGACGGACAACGCACGCAGACACCATATACAATTTTTCATAGTCATTTTACAAATTATATAGCTAGATTTTATATTAATTACCGTCACTTTGGCACTTGGCCAAGGTTGGCCAGTCTAGCTATTTTTATAAGCTCTACTATGTCTAAGAATACAGATTCATAGAGGTCATTCTAGAATTTAGAATGGCTGCAGATTCAAAGTTGTAAATGAGGAATCATTAACCACGGAGCCAATTTACAATCGGCTAACTTTCCCGTCCTTTTGTCCTTGTCGTCGTCCTTGGAGGGTCGGTCCTCGTTCTTGTCCTTCGGGGGTCTGTCCTTCTCTTTATCCTCGTCCTTGGCTTGTCACTCCTTGTTAACATCACTGGTATATGGCCTATAAATTTTATTGAAATCACTACACACGCGACCGAGATATTAAATGTTAAACATCGGTCCACCTTTTACTTTTACACTCTGTAGACTCCTGTGAAACGATCAGTCTACATCAATAACAGAACAGTGACTGAATATTGAGTAAATCTAAATATTTTCTGTTATGAATGTACTTTGGTTTTTTAAAAATCCATTTTATGTAAGATTTTGTTGGTACAATGTTTTTTCCATCCATTATAGATGCAATGAAGCCATCAGCCATAACTGCTGTGTTTATTTGAAGTAATCCTTAAAAGTAGTTAATTACTTTGACGAAGTAATAGTAATCAGTAATAGATTACTTTTGTGATGTGAGTAATTAATTACTGTAATAGATTACTTTTGATGCTAAGTAATCAGTAACTAACTACTTTTGAAAAGTAACGGCACAACACTGCTTATCCTAAATGTATAATTATAGTCAAGGGGTATTCACATGCGGCCCGCCTAGTGGTGTGAAATGGCCCGCAAAGATACTGAGATGATAACTTGTTTACAACACAGTACTTAGCCTACTAAATATTTTTACTGTATTGTTTTCAACTCATCTGTTTCCTAGGACTCATGAACTATAAGTTTTCAAAAACACCTGGTCCTTGGGGACCAATCATAAAATATATGGTCCTTCATAAATTTAACTGAACACCCGTTTCATTGTAAGTAAGTTAGCGACACCAGTATGCAGTAACCAGGACCCTGCCTTCCCATAGAAATACCGCACTGATTTTAGTCTAATTAACGAAGTTTTCTGTTGATTTATTCCATGACTGCATTTATTCATCCTTTGTCTCTTTGAATGTGCCAAGATCTTCGAAATACCAGATGTGTTGAGGGCACCAAAATGACAAAAAAGATATTGCATACTGTATATCCGATGCTAGGCAGTTTCTCCCTCTCACTGAAATCATTTATTTAAATGTATTTCCAAGGACTGTGTTCACTACAAAACAATAATAAAGAATTACTGTTGCAAATATAGAAGTAATATCAACACAACATTTATGAATATAGATATATACTTATATAGCATAGTTACATTCAGATAGGCATCAAAGCTGAAAGATGCTTTACAAATGCTAAAAGGAAATATTGAGATTGGTAAATATTGTAGTGTTCGTGCATAACACAGAAATTCCACAAAAACAAAAAAAATACAAATACAGTAAGTATTGCAAAGAAATGAAGCACTGATTTACTTTGGACAACAATTGAAGAAAAACAAACTCGTGGTGATAACTCGTGGTGACCAATTCAAAAAGTACAAGAACATTTATATCTACAGAAAACAATTCTCAGAGATGCGAGAGCATTCAGTGATAGGTCTAACACGACATAAAACTGCAATAAACAACATAATTATTGTCCTCACACATTCGTACACCCCTTGAAAAACCTCAATTCTGAAAAGTGCATCACAATAATTTAAAAATTTCAAATAAATGTTACATATCTGATTACATGCTTTTGTGCAAATAAACCTGTGTGTTCTACAGTCTTTACAAGCCAAGCATAACTTTTGTGGACTCTAATACCTCATACAATGCCTATGTAATAAATTGGCAAATTTGATATGCTTGAAACATGGTAAGTTAAAGCTCAAGCATTGCCTTTGCAAGCACAAATTATTATCACAATGCAAATAAGCAACAGACATAACTGACATGATGCAACAACAAAAGGATGAGGTCTTTAAAAGAAGCATCATATTATGAAAGACTACAAGAACTTCATAATGCACTGAATTTCACAGCATGGATGGTTCAATTGTTCCACAAAGTTATTGTCATAACAAGACTTTTTGGGTCTCATAATAAAGTTCATCAGGATCTGCGCTAAGAACTGGACTTTGGGAGTTATTATTAAGATTTTGCAGTTGAAATTAAAATTACAGCATGAATATTCATTGTAGTCAGTATAGCATGGAGAAAAAACCTGAATAGATAAAAAATAAACACATTAAATAGCGCCTGATATTTTGACCACTGATTTACATAGTGTGTAACAAACTTACTCAACTCAATTAAGCAAAATGAAAAAATGAAGTCACATACAACTAGCCCTTTAGTACAAAGTTTTAACAATGCAAATGAGAAGTCAATCACTCAATCAATTGAAATCACTGACCACATTACTTTACAAAGCATAAACCCTGATTGTTTGTTTGATGGCAGTGAATTCTACACATTTTTCTATAAAGGTTAAAAGTGACAACTCAGGTCCTAAACTCAAATCCCCTTTACCAGCCAGCTTCTAAAATCTAAATGCTTACCACATTGAACTTTTACAATATATATTGCTTGCATCTTCAACACCCGACTCATTCATGAATCACAATACCTGCCCTCTTCTCAGACCGTAAGCACGTACATGTCCCTAGTGGACACACCAAATGGTACAGTATTAAACATTCTGAATAACTTGACCCTCAATTTTTAGACCAAACTGTCTCCAGGTCACAACCACTTGTACCCAGCAATATAGAAACAACTAATGTACAGAGAATATAACTTGAAAGAAACTCGTTGTTCACAAATGAAATGGACAAAAAAACCAGAAAAGAATTCAACATTAGCGATTAATTAAACCTACAAATACAACAAAATATTCACAACAAGGTAACACCAAACAGCAATGATTATCGACAGCATAAACACAGTTTAAGCAATTTTCACAAATGACAAAAAAAATTCATCACGATTAACTTTACATGCTGCTTCCAATCACCAAATATGCATCTTGGCACAAACACTAAGAAAGGCAAAATTTTATAAAGCATTGCAAAATACACAAACAAATTACTATGGTAACCATTATGCTGTACTGTTTGCAAACTTTCTACCAGGTGCTAGAAGAGAAAAGGCTATTTCATAAAAGGCAAAACATAAATATATTCTACCAAATATTAGCTTAATGACAGATAAATTAATAAATGTGCAGCTGAAGCAAGCAGTTGCAGATTTTGCTCAACCTGCAACAAATTACGTAAAATTTTGATGCAGCAACAACAATGCTGCAATCAAAAATCACAGAATATAGGTAGACAAAAATTAGGAATACAATTTTTTTTAAATAAACAACTACAGCACAACAAAAATCCCATTATTTGTATTAGGATTCTTCTATAGGCCCTCGATGTCTTCCAATGAAACCAAAGCAAGATGTCTTGCATAAAATCAGAGTTTGCAAGACAAGAAAATGAAAAGCGACAAACGTCAATTCATAAATATTCGTTCCCGACTTTCCTAGGTCTTAATCAACTCCATCAAACCCTTCAGTGTTTTCAATTGCAAACAGCAGCTTCATCCGGAGGTCTTCGATCGAAGGATATGGTGGCAAATCCAAACGATTAAAGCTAAAATATTTCAAAAATAACATTTGAAATCTCTCTCTCTCTCTATAGGTCTGCTTAATTGTCTCTGATATGCCAAAGTGATAAAACTTGGAGTTAAAACAAACTTAGGAACTAAATTCAAACTCAAACACACCTGCACATACCCAGCAAACTGTCAGGCTACAGTGATCTTACAGCAGCGGTTCTCAACCTTTATAGTACCGCGACCCTTTTAATTCAATTCTTCATGATGTGGCGACCCCCAAAGGTCTCAAATCAACTTCAAACCCTTCATAATTTAAACTGCTAAAAATAATAATGCTCGACAATTAAAATGTTCGAATCATTATTATTCTATTGTCTCCAATGTCTATCATAGAATAACAATTATAGTTTTAAAAACTAGTAACTACCAATGAGGAAATGTTGTACAATAACAAGAAAAGAGTCAACACCATATTTCTGATGGTCTCGGCGAACGGCAATTCGTCTCAAACACACCTGGGGTACCCAGCAAACAGGTTGAGAACCGCTGTCTTACAGGCATCAGTGACTTTGTATGGTCATAAAGAAAAGTATATAATCAAGTACTGATAAGTAAAATCTTGCAAATATCTATACTAGTGCAGGGGTTTTCAAATGTCGGCCCCCGGATCTGAGGTGGTGAAATGACCTGCATAGATACTGAAACGATTAATAACTTTTTCTCTAATACTTACTATATATTTTTTATTGCCTTGTTTTCAACTTACCTGTTTTGTATAACTTATGAATTATGTATTTGCAACTAAAGAATATATAATTATAAAGAAATGTGACCATACATAAAATGTGATAGAATAACCCTGCAATAGGGCTTTCAGTTTTCTTGTATATGACACAAGTTACAAATGTGAAAGTATCACTAGAAAGATGCTCGCTAAGCTCTCTTCGCTCACAGTGCAGGATAATACTAAAACCCAATCATTGAATTCATGCTGCTGAACAACGTTTCAATGATGTACATACGCCAACGCACGTAGCCAAGCTCTGATGCTGCAACGTGTAACGACGCTCAATCAAACGTCGCGCCGCGTCGCCGCCGCGTCGCCGTTCGCCGGCGTCGCCCGTGGGCCGCGAGTTGTACACATTATGACGCTGCAACGCACGCCGTCAAACGCTTTGCGTGGCGTTCGCTGGCGTGGCCATTCGCCGACGCATCGCGTTAAGCCGCGAGTTGTACACATTATGGCGCTGCAGCGTCGCCGTCAAGCGCGGCGTGGCCGTTAAGCCGGCGTGGCCATTCGCAGCGTCGCCGTTAAGCCGTGAGTTGTACACACTATGACGCTGCAACGTCGCTTTGTCAAATGCCGGCGTGGCCGTTTTGCCAGCGTCGTCGCCGTTGCCAGCGTCCTCGCCGCCGTTGCGTGCGTCGTCGCGTTCGCGTCGCGTTCGCTCCGCGTGGCCGCGTTCGCCAGCGTGGCTGTTCGCTGTCGCGCTCGCCGTCGCCGCGTTAAGCTTTGTCGTTCGCTCCGCGTCGCCGTTCGCTCCGCGTCGCCGTTCGCTCCGCGTCGCCGTTCGCTCCGCGTCGCCGTTCGCTCCGCGTCGCCCGTTTCGCTCAGCGTCGCCCGTTCGCTCAGCGTCAAGCCGCTCCGCGTCGCCGTTCGCTCGCGTCGCCGTTAAGCTCCGGCGTCGCGCGTTAAGCCGCGAAAGCCTCACGGTTCCAGAACGACCAATCAGAACGCTCACCCAGCCAACCAATCAGAACGCTTGAAGATAACGAATGAGAACGTCACACAGCCAACCAATCAGAACGCTCACACAGCCAACCAATCAGAACGCTTGAAGGTAACAGACATACAGAGCAAGGATCTTAATATTATAGATAACACTATTCAAGGTTCATTCCTCAATTAAATGTTAAGTGCCAGGTAACAAACCAGGTGTGGGCACGTGGTAAATCAGTAGGAGTTCCCCATTTCTCTATTGTGAACGGCTGGTGACCGTTGCTACCGTACAGCTCGGCAAAACCGTTCATCGGAACACGGGAAGTTCCGGTAACGAACTGGAGAAGCGCGTGAGCGCTGCTCATTGTTGAACAGGTAGACAACCTGTCAGCAGAGAAAGACATTTTAAAATCTAAGCGGTTAGAGGTTAAATTTCAACCGCATATTCACACCTGTCCACATTGTCAATTGCACACAATGCATCTACTGGGCATAAGTGGGACATGGAACAATTCCCCCCCACTTGCTTAAAAAAAATAATTGTACCCAAATTTTTATCACTTAACTCACTACATCTGACTACATGACTACACAGAATTCATGCAAAAACAAACAAGCCTTAACACTTTCGCATTGCAAAGCCAATATTTCAGCTTCAAAACCTATTGGTTATACAGATCGTCAGGGTCAAGTGGTTAACTCCTCAACAATGGCAATATAACATCTGAATAATTCACAAAACTGCCATTTAATATAATGTCTGCTACTGTGAATAATTTGATATTAATTAATTAACCAATACAATGATCATTACAAGAATGAAGGAAGATTGGACACACCTTCCAGAAATCGACAATTATGGGATGGTTGGGGTTGTAATCACTGCCCTTGTACTTGGTGTTGGCCTTCCAGTCGTTGACGTCGATATCTTGGAGGCCAGCTAAAAGCAACTGTAAACAAAGCACAAAACGATCAGACAGAGCGTGTGTGTGTGTGTGTGAGAGAGAGAGAGAGAGAGAGAGAGAGAGAGAGAGAGAGAGAGAGAGAGAGAGAGAGAGAGAGAGAGAGAGAGAGAGGAGGAGGAGGAAGTAGAATGAGTTAAAACTGGAACCACAATCATTAGAATTCAAGAAGGACTCTAACCTCGAGTTCGTTTGGGTTGAACATGGCGAGCAGCTGCTGTGGTATGAGGTCATTGAACCCTTCCATGAAAGAACTCATCTGCCTCTTCACTCGGTCGCTAAATCTATACTTGATTATCAGCCTGAGAAAAATACACATAAGACCATGCATAACTCCTATTGTGCATCCTATGCTATGTCTTTTTAGCATTTGTGAGTATTCCTCATTAACTGACATGTGTGATACCAACAAAGGTACGGTATTTTAAAATTGGTTCAATTAATTATACATACTGAATGTATTCGATTTTGTTCTCATTTGTAACTTTGATATCCCGACCATTTGGTTTCAGTTCGACCTCCTTTTTCTGTAAATTAAAATAAATTTCTTGAAAATAAAAAAGAAAATTTAAAAACCTAAAAAGAATTTGCATCGTAAATGTAAGCAATAAAAGCCAAGCAGCTTACAGCAAAAAGAAACTGTTCTGAAATACTGAAATATCCTTCTACCTTAATACTGAAATACTGATCTACTTAATACAGAAATACCAATATAGCATACCCTTCTACCATTACCCTGAGATATCAATCTACCTTAATACTGAAATACCAATACCCGGCACATACTGCATGAAACTAAAGCACCCATCACACTGTATCAACTCAAATCTTTCCATATTACTCACCTCACCAAACACATCCTCATCTACACTGAACGTAAGCTCAAGGCAATCAGGTTCATTCTCCAGAATCCATTGCAAGGAATTGAAATATTCAGAATCCTAAATTATCCAATCAGAATTTACATCACGTGTCAAACATTCAACCATTTGCAACCAATTGGTTATATGGATTGCCGAGGTCAAAGGGTTAACAGTTGTTGAGTAAATATCTCTATCAAAAACAGAACTACAACATGTTATGTATCTGTTTCAAAACTCACATCCCAATTAAATGCTATAACAATAACGCTTCCAGCTTTCAGAAAATTCTTAATATCAGTTCTCAGTATTAACCCTTTTGCTACTGCGGCCAATAACTGTTGGGCCATAGGGTCACATAGCAAAAGGGTTAAACAAGTGGTCAAAATCAAAATATTGTGAAAAACAGCAAAAAAGCTTACCACTGATTCCATATCTTTTAGTGTAATTTGTCGTTTCAGCATCATTTTGTAAAATGGGTGAATGAAATATGCTACAGTCAAAAGAGACAAATCGTTATGAACTAAAACTGGTATTTATTAAAATATATATCAACAAAATATCCATTTAAACCAACTATCAATTTCATAACTCCTCTCTGACTGTCTCTCTGTCTCTCTCTGTCTCCTCTTTTACAATGTAAACTTATTTGAGTGAACCATTGACCATGTCACAACGTCATTCAAAACTGACCGCATGACAGAAAGCTGAATAACACCAGCCACAGACTGGCCATTATACCGTCAATCAGCCTCCCATGGTAGACTGCCATTCCACAGATTCTGCCGATGAATCGGAAATATGAAAGATGTTCCTCGTTGGCAAGTCCAGACTGTGGATTAATCTGCAGTGTGTAATCATCGCTAAATCCAAAAAGAACAGCAATCAACATGTAACATAACAAGCAAATTATTCAGTGTCTGAATATTCAATCAAAATACACAATCAAATATTAAAATACATAACAGTTGCAGTAGTAAGTATGTATAATTATACTCCTTTGATTAATGATCCACTATTGATTTATGTTGTAAAATGTGAACATCTCCTCTATTATGGCATCAAAAGAATTTTACTTGGGCATCAAGTTTTCATAGAAACAAATTAATTATTGCCTTCCATCTTCAAAATGACCAAAATAATATTAGTTATTATATGAGAAATTTTACACAATTACACAATAAAAAATTGCATGAATTTACTGAAACTTCATACAGCTGGCCAGAATACCACAAGTTGTTAAACACCAGTCAATGAATTGATTTTATAATGAGAAGTAACACTATACAGAAACTTACATGGCAGAATATTCAAAGAGTCCATAGTATGGGTTGAACATTTCCTTCGATAATATGTAGAACCATTCCTTAGAAATGCCGGCATAATCAAGTCCTGCCTCACCATCAAATTCTATCCACAACCTTCCATTTAAAAAACCCACAAAAACATAGAACCAAACGACCCGGTAACTCCTACACCAACAATTTCTTAACAATGGTATTTGAATTTTAAAAAGAACTTATGATTGTAGGTCTGTAGGAGGTGCATATTATGTACAAATTTTTCATCTTTTCAAAAAATTTCAATCTCTCAATTTAGGGGGCACAGGCAGTAAGATTCTTGACACACAACCAGAAGGTAGCGGGTTTGAACCTGACCTTAGCCACACATCATAGCAACCTTGGACAAGTTTTTCACCCCTGACTTGCTCCATACTTACAATTCTTCGCTTTATGAATGACTTAATGTGTGCTGACAACCATATGAAAAAAAAATATATATAATAATATACATGTTGGGCAGAAGTTTTGTGAAAAGCAAGGTCAGCCATCTTACTTTGTCTTGAGCAGTTCTGGTTTCTTCACGGCCATTATACATCTGTAGGAATCTTCCAGAACATTCGCTCGTGAAACCTTTATGTCAAATTTGTTGGGCGCATTTTCCTAAAACAGCCGCCAGTCACTGCCTCACAAAAGCAATGATCAACAAAAACAATGAAAATTAAAGTGCACATTCCCCAATTATTTCTAAAATTAAATCAATAAAAGTTAATATTTTCCCATTTGAGAACAATTAAGGGCTTTTGCACTAACTGGTCTTCGAAGCTTGGCTCTGAAATTGTCGTATTTTCTTTTGTATTCTCTCGAATAACGCATTGCCTGAAGTTTTACAATAAACGGTTACCAACTTGTATAACTGAGTTATTTAAATAAAACTTTTAACAGCCAGTAATCATCTATGTCAGATTTCAACTTATTAAAATAATGCATAGTAACATTCCAAATTAAATGTATGATAAATGACTTAACCAAATTTTATCAAAATAATTTTCAAATGATATTACTTTTAATTGGTTGCTTCATCAATTCTTCTTCTGATCGACTTTGAAGAGCAGAAAGATGTAAAATGAAACTGAAACTTACTGGTCCACCCAGTGTAAAATGAAATTGAAATTTATTGGTCCACCCAGCATAAAATGCAACTGAATCTTACCGGTCCACCCAGTCTCTTCAGTCTTGGGTCTTCCCATTGGGTCCTTTTTGTCGCTGAAGAATAACAAACAAAAACATACAAAAATTCAGATAAAAATACTCTCCAATTTCAGGCAAAACATTACCGTTGATGCTATGTTATTCGAACAACAGCATCGACCAAACAAGAACTCTAAGGCGCCATTCTAATACCAGTCACCAGGACCAAACATACTTCATTACACTCAACTGTCACTGAAAAGTGTAAACAGCTATGCTTACTAAAAGCTGTGCGGTTTAAAATGAAGTGCTAATATAATGAAGCTGCTGCTGTAACTGGCGTAGTGATAATGAGGCTCTACTGCGACTGAAAAAGAAATGGTAATGTACTGTGGTCAACGTAGAAAATTCTGTTATCGTCTGTAATTCTTTCTTCCCATCCAGCCTGTAAAGCAAAACCACAAATTATATTTATAAAATCCAATCCACCAAACCTGGCGCTTGAAAAAGCGGCCAGTCCAATGTTGGCCAGTTTCCATGGCTGGTTCAAGCAACCAAGAACCAGCAAAGAGAACAGAAAAGAGACAAGCCTCAAGCCAAAATCCAAAGGCTTTGACTATGTCCTCTGTGAAGAAACTACCTAGAAACAAACGATCAATTTAAAGCTACACAACCCTCAAAGAACAGATTTTGGGATGGATGGAAAAGCAAAGAACTAACTGGCAAAGGCCCCAGGGTGTCGTTGCTGGCGTCATATGATGGCCGCTTTGACTGACTCGGCGATGGTCCATTCGAGCGTGTCTTTGTCTTACGCGGGTCATCCTATCAACAATGTCAAATGCATTTAAAACCTGGTCACAACCAGCGAAACAAATATATTCATTCATCAATATATTATAAATATCAAAGAATTAAAACAATAATAATTATTATAATTATCAAGAAGATCAATGCCTTTGGCAGCATATCAGAAGCATTCACACAAAGGGTCATAACCAAGACCATCATCATCATCATCATCATCATCATCATCATCATCATCATCATCATCATCATCATCATCATCATCATCATCATCATCATCATCATCATCATCATCGCCACTGTCATCATCATCGCCACTGTCATCATCTTCTTCTTCTTCACTGAGACTACTTTTATAGAGCCGTGAGCTATAGAGTATGGTGCATGTCAATGTCACTTTATGAAATGTAATGTAATAGAGTTTTTATACAGCATCTTCTCAGTCTTAACTTTTAACAAATATCACTTAAATTTGATGAGAAACAAAAGCACATTACTTGTGCAAAACTCCACAAAAACACGAAGAAACTAATAAAACTGAGGAAGAAACATTATAGAGACGTTTTTATGCCGCACCCAAGTTGTGATTCTTGAATTGTGATCTATGAAGAAGATCCTTCCATTTGGGGCAACTGATTGATTCCAACCAACCGGTAGAGGCTCATCATCATCATCGTCGTCATCAACATCGTCATCATCATCGTCAATACGAGACCGGCGAGAAGCCACCGGCAAAAGCTCTGAAACCTATCAACACAACAAGCTATTAATTTTATTGGCCATGTTTTTTATTGCTTTTTAACGCAAATTCAGAAGATTTCGACAAGAATTCATCACTGCCATCTCAACACATCATCAACATACCTACTTGCAAAGCATTTGGCAACACAAAGTGCCAATTAATTATTTATCAATTGCAGTTTTGATAAAATTTAAGCCTTGTGCAAAACTAAAATGGCTGACAGAAGAAAGCCACTAACTGAAATAACAGCAGCTGAGGTTGAATTTGCCTGAGAAACAATAAAAAAACAGATATTAAAAATACATTTCAGAAAAACAACAACCACATTTTGCAGCAAAAGATGTAGTATTCAAATTTGTTATATAATTCCAAATAAATAATTTTTTTCACCTACAAAGATATAACTTATATGAAAATGATTTTTACGATAGCTAAATTGCTAAATAAATAAAAAACATTGATGAGCTACAAAAAACAAGACAGTACAGTACAACTGTATTATTACATCACTATGCGTAATGACAATCGATGCTACATACTGAGCCTGATGGTCCAGCAAGCGTAATAGCTTCAAAATTACTGCCAACCGGGTCGTCCTGACTGACATGACGTCGGTTCCTGAACACAACCGCAGCCGCCTCCTGCTCCTGCCTCCTTTGCTGTGGTGTTCCTGGTGAAACCGTCCTGACAACGTTACAAGTAATCAATTCACAAATCAAATTGGTCACCTTTCTGACCAATTACAGCATTTCATCTAAAATTCACACCTCTTTACACTACTGACATGCATACTTATGTGCTTACTTACTGGCTTACTAGTATCTGGAAGGTCGATCATGTAATTTAGAAAAGTTATGCTTTCACCTTTACAAAGATGTACGCCTAAACAAATGTTTAGCAGTGTAAACCTTTTAATGTGAAAAACTTTGTAATTCATTAGCTTTACACTTTGTATAACTACTGAAGAGATATTGAAGATGTAAGACAAATTCTTATCCCTTCTAAATATCTCCTTCTAGTTATTATTACACACATAATAACAGAATCCAAAAATGTCTTATAGATACCCATCTGGCCTTTGCCATGAACTGGTGCGTGTGTTATGATCTAAATAATATGTCCGCCCATTTAGATCAATTCGCTCTTCCCATCCTGCGGGCAAAGAATTTCTGTTGTTTCTGTTCAAAATAACAACACACAACACTGATACCAATACCACTGTTTCATACCATACCATCTTATGATACAGTGATATGAAAAACTTTAAAAGAAACATAAGTACTATAGGCTATTAGATGGTTCTTGTATCTTTAGACTGCAGAATAAAGTATTGTAGAAGTAGTGAGAACAGTAACTGAATGAGTTGTTTACAGCAATATTTTGTTGGCATTTGCAGATTAAAACACAAGAGGGTAAAGAAGGAGAGCACACAAGAACAAACCTACCAGAGGACAAGAGGGCAAAGAAGGAGAATACACAGCAAGACCATTATAATGCAAACGAATGGCTGGGTGGAACATAGTGGTTCTTACACAGGGCAGATCCTACTGAGCCACCATAAACCATGTCATTATTATTATTATTATTATTATTATTATTATTATTATTATTATTAATTAAGTCATATATAGGTGGCTTCAGAAAGCCAATAAGCTGCATTGTCCTAAAGTTCATTAAGGTCTATTCTGCAATGCTTCATTTGGCAAACCTTACTGCTCTAATCAGTTCATAAGATAAGAAACATGGACATTAGACACAATCAGAGAGTAAATATGTGACTAGCTTAATAAATTGTTAAATTTAACATAAAATTAACTAATTATCTTACAGCTAAATTAACAGTCACACAATCTTTTCATCTAAAAGGTAGCCAGATATATAAGACATCCAATACATATAAGTTTTAGAGTACACAAGAATGCATTAGATATTAGGATACTAAGGTACTAATATAAAAATATCAATACAAAACTACTTACTCATTTGACACAAACTCCAATCCTTCCCAATTAACCTAAAAATTATAATCTCAAAAGTTTACGTCATTTCAGGTTGGATATATAATAGCAGTAGGGTTTTTCTATTGAAACTATTATTCTGTATAGTGTCCAAGATATAAAATGCCAAGATAGAATCCATGCAATAAATCTGGCATTGTGAAACATGGTATCAGGCATTTCAAATGGTTTTCAAACGAACCAGTTGTGAAAAAAACAAACGTTATTAATTAATTAATTATCCACTTAGAAAAAAACTTCAAACCATCAGCAAAATCAGTTATTAATCAGTAGCTATGAAGCTAGTACTTGTCTTGAACTCACATTTGCCAATGTTTCCTGAGATGATTCCGACGACTGCTCATCAGACACTCGATCCTCCTCGTTTTCCGGTACGTATGCCAAATACAACCTCAAGTGACCTCTGACCCGACTCCGAGGGCTGCTCGACATACAAAAATATGCAAATGTCATCAGGGCTCATCCATAGAGTACCGGTATGTATGCAAAAAAGTCATATTTTCAACCTTCCCATTTGCACAGCATACATAGGCAAAAATCTAAATCCGAGCCCTGTCAGTGCATATGCACTACATGTATATGGATGGACCCTCATATTTAATATGCTGTCAACCACGATGACCCTTTGGAATAAAATGACCCTGTATGACTGACCTCAATCTTTTGGACTGTGGCTATTTCAAATATGGACTAAGCACATAAGACCCAATAAATGCATTTCTCATTATTGCTTACCTTGAGGGTTTTTAAGCAGTTGATAGCTAAATTTATTTCAAATACACTTCAACAAAGAAAACATAATAGGAATCCAACAGAGACTGTAGAAATAATGTCCGCAACCTCCTCGGCTGAAGGATAAAATCTCGCGGAGGGATTTCGACTCCATTCTGCTCATGCAAAATCGTCGACTCGGCAAGAATGATTGGAACTTCGCCAAGAAAGTCATCTCTCGTCTAAGTTCAGAGAAAAATATCGCAAAACTTGAAAATGTGCAAAAATATGACTCAATAAAAACAGAAATAAATGATTCCACATAACTGTCTTTTATCAATTATCAACTGCTGTCAATTAAACCAACTTTTAAGTGCATATAGTTCATATAATGAAGTATGGGCAATTGGGCACGCAACATAATTTGGCTGACAAAATAGCTAAACACAGAAATTTAAACAATTTCCTTGCATCAAGCCAGTTAACCCACATTAGAATATTACTCAAACAAATGGCCAAATCATACCAGCATCTTATTTAAATTCATTTGTACAGTAGCATGAATATTTATTAATGAATAATTTAAAATTCACTCACAAGTCTGTTTTCATCGAAGACTTCAAATAGAAGCTTGTGCTGCCTTGGGTGCACCTTCAAATCACAATAACATACAGAGAAAATTCATCAATACTAAAACACACTTACCTCTATTGGAAATACTTGTCTCAAGAAACTGCTACCAAAGTACAGGAACTTTCAATTTTAAGGACATCACCAAAATGTAAAGTTGTCCTATTAGTAAGCTAATTTGACTTGTAAATATTAGTTCACCTTATTATTATTATTATTATTATTATTAGTAGTAGTAGTAGTAGTAGTAGTATTATCTGATAATTTATATAGCCCTATAATAAGGCATAAGCTAAGTCAAGAGTGCTTCACAATAATGAGTTATCAATCATATGACGTACTAAACAAGTGTGTCTTAAGATTCTTCTTGAACTGTTCAATAGATTTTGAATCAGTGATGAAGTCCGGGAGGGAATTCCACAGAAGTGGGTTCCCTCTGGTGACCGATCTTTCACCTAGAATCGTTGTTTGCGAGGGTGGTGAGATAATTAGGGAGACCCTGTTACTAGAGTGAAGCTGTTTGCTACTGGCAGGTGTGGTGTGTCTTTGTATCAGTGTAGCCAGATAATCAGGACAGGTTTGATCATTTATAGTTCTGAACATTATCAGACATCTCTTGTATATTATGCGTTCAGGAACTAGGGCTGTAATCGTAGGAAATTTTTCTGTCGCAATATCGTGGTTACTTCTATGACAATATCGTCAATATCGTCGTAGGCAAAGATCGCGTGTATATGATCTTTGGTTGTAGGGAGAAAAAGAAAATGGTGCCATGTTCTTCTTTCCTGTACTATAATAATAATAATAATAATAATAATAATAATAATAATAATAATAATAATATAATAACAATAATAATAATAATAACTGTTTATATAGCGCAATAGAATATTTTTTAACACAAAGTCTCAAACCGAAATTTTTAAAGATGGCACCATTAATATGCATGAGCATAAGTTTCTGTAGCAACCGAATGAACCCATAACTTATATAGCGCTATTACATTATCGCGACAGCGGAAACATATCGCGATATGATTGGTTCCACAATAATATTGCGATATCGCGACGATTACAGCCCTATCAGGAACTCGTAACCAGTGCAATTTATCTCTTAGGTAAGGAGTGATATGATCACACCATCTCGCACCCAAAATCAGTCTCACAGATGTATGCACAATTGAATGTAGACATCACAGTTGATTTTCTGGTAGTCCATAAAGGACGCTATTACAATAATCGATTTGTGTCAGAATTAATATAAGCACCAGTAGGATCACTACTTATGCAATCATTCATCCACAAGTCAAGAGAAGGAATTCTAACAATCAGGATTCCAGGATATGATGATGCCATCACTTAAACAAATCGACTTCACTGAGGTTGGAGGAGCCCCACCCCCAGCTGCTAAACAATTTTGGTTGATAATATACTGAAATCCTGAATTCTGGAACAATATTGCAGACTGCATCATAATCAATCAATCTCAATCCTCTCCCATCTTCCTGATGAAACTTCTCACCGGTTGTGAAAGAATCTAAAGAATCTAAAACCTCAACCCATCCCCGAATAAGGGTCCTGACCCATCTGTGTTGCCTTATGGCCATGCTAATACAGTGTTGTCATAGCAGTGGGAATTTTGGTCAAGTTGGACTCAAATTTGCTGGTTTCTGCACTTTCTCGAATTGAGGGGGGGGGAAGTGTATGTTTAAATTTCACAATAAATCAAAAGGCATGCATGAGCTTCATCTGTGTTACTTGGTATTTCACAGCTTACCGTTATAATGAATTCCTCCTCCCATTTTGGATTTAGAGTCTGAAATAGATGGAAACTAGAAAGGTACAACTCTTCACATATACACTATATACAGCACAACAAGTAGACTAATACTTAACCCATTAGCACATGAGTTTTCAAATTTCTTTCAAATTTGCTGTAAAGTTATGCTTTTAGTGGCATATCAACATGCAAGAGTTATAATTTTAAAACAATTAATATTTCATGAAATATTAGACAAAAAATGTTGTCCTTAAAAAAAGGATGCTATGCAGTATATGGTGCATGGACTTTTACTATATTGTTGAACAATTGGAAAACTACTTAATCGTCAAAAACTGTTTGGAAGAGTGCAGCCTATCATAGGGCACCATTGATTCGTTGCTCGAAATGTCTTGCTCGACAGATAAATTCTGCACATCAGTGGCGTAACCAGGATTCGAAAATAGAGGGCACTTCGACACGCAAAAATATATGGTTGTCACCTCGAACGCATTCAAGTCTGCTGTCTGGTGCGCTTTTCTCGATCTAATAGTACCCCTATCTCCAACCACGCACAGGTTTTGGAAAAATCTAAATACCAGTCCCGATACTAATAGGGGCCAGGCCTCCCGTACCTCCCCCATGACTACGCCGAATGTGCAAATTGTTCAATCAGCATGAAAGAGGATGAATTTTTGTTAGCTGGTCCAGTGCATCAAGGTCAGTGTTGTCACTCACATGGATGCAGTGTTTATTCTAGCAACCTTGACATTGGAGGGGAGTTTGAAATGTTTGGGGGGGAGAAGGTTTGTCTGCCCAAAAACCTTGACGAGCAAAAAAAGGTCATCCTGATATAATTTTTTTCTCGAATGTAGTGACGAACAAAAAAAGGTCATCATATCCTTCCTTTTCTTTCAAATACTCTTCTATATGGTCACGTCCTTCTCTTTTTCCCCTCTCCAAAATAAAAACCCCCTCTCGTCACACTTTTGGGGGGAAGGAATTTCCATCCCCAATGCAACATATAGAAATTGGGTGGGGGAATTTTCAAAATTTGGGGGAAATCGCCCCAAAAAGGGCCTAGAATAAACACTGCATGGATGTACCGCAACCAGGGCGTAGCGACGAAGGGTATATCAATATACCCCCCAAAATCAGACTCCCTTAAAATTTTCAATTATTTTTTAAGATTTTCAAAGTTTTTAAAATTTATACCCCCTTTATCGCATTATACTCCCCTCCCAAATAAATTCCTGGCTACACTCCTGACCACAACAACTCCTCACGACTGTTTTCTGTCATAGCACTGTTGACTGTTGCACTGTGCACATCCTCGCTGTCTTCCCAATACATTCGTATGTTCACCGATGGAAATGCCCCTCCTGGAGCAAGTGCCGCCTGAGGCGGTGCGCCCCCACTGCCCTCTCGCTACGCCACTGTCTGTGCTTTGAAAGTCGTCAACCTTAAGCATGCTGGCTACTTCAGCAACTGTGTGATGCCTAAGAAAATTCTGTTAAATTTCATAATATAAATATTGTGATGCAGTGACAAGTATGTGTAAGTAAGTAACAAGCATGCACAACGTGGTACATGCAGCAGTGGTGGCTCCACATGAGGGTTGGGGGCCCATGTCCCCTTTGGAATGCCTGGTCCCCAGTGGCCCCTGTTGGGACCCTATACTTACTGCTACATAGGTAAAAGGTAAAGTTGATCCGTAGACTCTGTGCTCGTAGGTGCCAGTGCTGATCTCCGGTTTCATGACCATCAGCCCAGAGGTGGCTAAGCCATTTATCAGCGGACGGTGGCCAGTCATTCCGTCGATCCTATGGTTACTTTTGCAATGTTGCCATTGCTCCTCATTTTACCTTACTACTACATACCTATCAACAAATGTTGGCCCCATGCTTAGAACTTGCCACCCCAACACCCCCTATTTGCCAAATCCTGGAGCCGCCACTGGCACGTAGTCTAGTCTAAAACTAGGTAGGTATGTGGAAGAGTATAAAATAAAAATTCAGTCATCACATTTGCAGAAAACATGCACAAAATTATGTGGTAACTGCACTCTACGTTAGACTTACATGCATCACATGGGGCATGGCATCATTTTTAAGGACAGTACATAAACATGTCATGCATCAAAATTGACAAATTCCCAGGCATATTGCTTGACTACAGTAGCAAGTCAGATTATTTGCAGACTATTTATCACAAAAGTGTTAAGAAAATATGAACAAAGCGTGTCAATCTTATTTTGATGTTGAGCCATTAAAAATTCAGAAAATTTTGAATAACTTCACAAATCAGCGTTAATCGAACACATAAAAACAAGCATGATGCCAAAGTTTTCGGTTCAAACCATTAAAACAATATCATGGGAGTGTACAGGGTCATTTAAGGGAGGCGCAGGAGGCGCTTTTGAGCTGCCTGCAGGTTTTTTAAGTTTTATTAATTAGTTGTGACTTGTTGTTTTTAAAGATTTAGCAAATTGTCCGATAAGCATTTAAGATTCATGATACAAAGATTTTGTCACTTAGTCATACAAAGTGTCCTTAAAAAAGAACGCCAAGCGCTAATGGGCTAATAATAAAATTCCAATTGGCTCACATTACATAACATTATATAATAACAGCACTTCCTATCTGCATTGAACAAATGGCAGAGAGAACATGCCCAAATGACTGACAGTACTCAGGATTTACTCGTAAAATTACATAAAAGTAATACCCATGCCAAAACCACCACAACGCACTACACTAAGTAAACACCATCACTAAGTACTGATAAGCCCACTGGCCACTGCTACTGATATAATTATAAATAGTCTACACATATCTTATGCATTATACACACAGGGAAGAGTGCATACATATACAGAAATATAGAATCTACGTGCATACACATAATTACAATGGGAAGTTTTCAAACCTTTTTGATCGTTTTAGTCTGGAAGCATGGTGAGTCATAGTTCCTGCGAGACACATTGAATAGATAGCCCCTCACGTATGGATCACTGTGGTCATAAAAATGTCAGTTGAGAACTAACTCTTAGTAATTATATTTATAGTATTAGCTTAGTAAAAATATTTTACTTGCTATAAACCAGGGTCTCCCAACCTTTTCTTTTTGTGACCCAGTAATTTGTATACTTTTCCCCATTGTGACCCAGTAACAATTTTTACCCAGGGCCTACGTCCCGAAAGTCTGAAGTCTGACGAGCAAAGAAAAGGTCATCACCACTTTTTGACACCTAATGATTTGTAAATTTCAGTCTTAAGAAGAAAAAAAGATCGTTGCCACTTTTATACACCTACAATTTTTTAAATTAAAAAATTTTAAAATTGATTATTATGAAATTTAATTATTTTTATTAAAAGACTTTTGTGACCCGGCATTTTGCTATCCATGGCCCAGTATTGGGTCATGACCCTCCTGTTGGAAAACCCTGCTATAAACGATAATGAGAATGGATGAAAGGAGGATATCATACATGGCACTCTAGACTCAAGTGGAAGGAATTGGATGCAAAGGAAGACCCGGGATAAAATGGATAGACAACATCAGAGAAGATATACACATGAAAGGAATTTTGATCATGGAAGGAATTAACAGAAGACAGGACTTCCTGGTAATGTTTGTGTCTAGTTATTGCTTTTAAGGAGTTGGCAGAGAGCAAAATGATGATGATGATGATGATGATGACGATGATGATGAAAACAACGATGATGAATATAAATTATAACATCAAAAGGACATCACAGAAGCTACATTACAATAAACAAAGTTGTCTAAATATCAGACCTTAGAGTTTTGACTCAACCATAAGTCATCATGCAAATCAACTGCTAATGTCAAAATAACACACAATCTGGTTTCTGTCACCACTCATGATTCATCAAGAGTTACTACTGAGACTACTCACATTTCCCGTGTTTCTATGATAAAAAAGAGAAAGAACTGTGCTAACCTTGCTCCAAATATGTCTTTCTTGGCCAAATTTATTCCAGCGATGACACGAATCCGAAGGCGGGCGTAACCCGATGGCTCATTATGGCCCTGCAAGACAAACATAAAACCATCCAATAAGGCACGAGTCAGAAAACTTTTTTGATGGCGGGCTGGATAACTAAAAGAATGACAACGCGGGCCTCGTAATACTACCAAGCTAGAATGAAAGGTCTGGGGAAAGAGAAAAAACTTAAGTTTAGCATTCCACGTTAGCCAGAGGTGAGGCATACTGATGTATTGTGAAAATAACATCAAACTAAATCATGTTTAAACACATCAATTTAAGAACAAGACAATCCCCTGATTTCAATTCAGTGCATGCTGAAACTGAAAGACAAAGCCAAGAACAGTTGTTCCTGGCGAGAAAAGAAAGGCCAAACATTATCTCACGGTATTAACGCCGTGGAACAATGTTATGTCTTTGTTTTTGAACAAAATAAAATATTACCATTAAAATCAAATCTTGTACGCGTTATATATTCCCAAATAACCACAGTGATCGTAACCAACTGGACTATCAAGCAATAAAACAAGACTCAATATCTCAATTTCTAACATTACGAAATCTCAGCATTACGCATTGCGCCACAAACACACGGACGCAGAGCCACACGGACGCATCCCCAGCGGGGGTATAGGGACCTCCGTACCAAGCAGTCCGATTACTAAAGTATCGGACGCTCGGATCAAGTACACCGGTTTGGATACATCGCAGTACTTGTTCGGTACTCACCTCCCGTACTGACATCGTATTTCCAGCAATTAATGAGCATAAAAATCATTATATTTTTATCCGTAGATTAATTCTTGTTCAATCGCCAGATGGCGATTGGCGTACTTTAGATTTATATAGCGTCTTCATATTAATAATAATAATAATAATAATAATAATAATAATAATAATAATAATAATAATAATAATAATAATAATAATAATAATAATAATAACATTATTATTATTATAAGATTAATAATCAATCAATCAAGCAATCAAAGAAATCAAGAGCGACTCAACTTATTAGCGACATGCTAGGACTAGACATTGGCTTGTGAATTTGTCATATAAAGTTTATCAGTAGTCCAGTCATATTGCAGAATTTTGCAATTTATATAATTTCTTTCGCAAGCCCTTTCAGAATGGGGCGGGAAGATAGCAGAGTGGTAACAACGTTGGGCGATGGAGCAGGAGGTCACGGGTTCTACTCCCGCAGGAGCCCCTAAGGTCGATTCAGCCTTACTCGCTAGAAGGCGGTTATAACATCAAATTGAGGAGCAGCGTTCGCTGCGAAGTAAAGCGCTGGCCTAGACGTTTGGCTGGCAACCTACTCTAGGTTAATGGCATAGGCTACGCCATACGCCACCTGCGTCGCTGTATAGCCTACCTAAGAGACCGGAGATCAGCACTGGGTCCAAATCTCGAATTGGGCATGGGAAAACTTTACTTTACGTTTAAGCCCTTTTAGTGACTCAACTGGCTGGCGACTGGCGAGCGTATATATTTCTTCTAAGTTCGCTGTGTGAGAGAAGCCAATGGATGGCTTGTTAAACAGTGGGTGTATAGGCTATAGATATGTAAAATCTCAGCGATTTGAAGAAATTCTCTGACAAAACCCACATTTTCTGGTGTAAACATCTTCATTGCTTCAGATCGTGAAAAAGTAATCAATAATATAGCATTCTTAATTTTGATCTACAGGGCTCGAATAAAAGACCTCCCAGCCACTTCTTACTACACACTAGCGCCCGAGGCCGTACGAGAACGATGGACATCAAGAAAATGAAAGTCCTGCCGAATATTTAAAATTTGTTTAATCTGTGTTTTCAGTGGAGAACGATGGACATCTAAAGAAAATCACATTATTAAATTATTATTATTATTATTATTATTATATCTTGTGGATTGGTTAGATTAGAACGGCGTTACGGCGATGCCAGTGCTGGGCTTTTCCCCAGATCTGGGCTTTTCTGACCTAGTCTGGGGATCTGGGTTTTTTTGCGGAATCTGGGCTTTTTTAAATTTCAAAAAATGGATTATTTTTCAATATTTGGCATTTGGAATCTGAAATTGAGTGATTTGACTGTGCCCACCACTCTTTCTATGTGTAACTGTATGTCTTACGTTAGTAATTTCAGATTTTGAATACTCCCCCCCCCCCCCGACCCCAGAGCTTAGTCTGACAAGCAAAAAAGGTCATAACCACTTTTTAGGAGCAAATGATTACTGAATTTAACAGGTTTTGCCGTCGAGATTGCAAATTTTCGCAATTTTTGAGCCCGTTTTCAAATCTGGGCTTTTCTGGGCTTTTTAAAAGACTCAATCTGGGCTTTTTCCAAAAAGTTCACTGGCATCACTAGATTATAAGGTCGATTGAAGGAAGAACCGCGTATTAAGATATCTGGTTCATTGTACAGCAGGTCTTATATACCACAAAACAGTTTTATAATTAATTCAGACAGATCCAGTGGCGGTTCCACCATTTTCATGACTGGGGATGTATCCCCACCGGAGTTTTTTGCTTGACAACCTATTTTTCCGGACTGCGAATGAGGTTTGTTGCTTGTCAGCCTTTTCCAACAAAGTGACAAGGCTTATTAACATTTAGTGGACACAAAAACACTAACAGTTACCCTTTTCCCCTCTCATTTCTTATTTTCTTAACTTTGCATCCCACACCAACTCCCTAGATTTTTCATCCCCCACCAAGAATTCCTGGAACCGCCACTGGACAGGTTAAAATCTTTTGTCACTAGATAGACGGAAACAGAGCCGTAGCTAGGGTTTTCGGCGCCCAGAGCAAGATTCATATTTTGCGCCCCTAAGTTCTAAATTTCGGTGATGACCTGTTTTTTAGTCCTCACACACTTTGCTCGTCCATTTTTCGGGCTGACGACTTTTTAATTTTTAGTCGTCATACAGTTTACTTAGTCTATTCATTTTTCGGCTGATGACCTTTTTTCCTTTTATTCCGCCCGCAGAGCTGTTTTTTATTTATTTCTTCACACCCAAATGCGCCCCCACCGGTCGGCGCCCGGGGCGGCTTGCCCTCTGGCCCCCGTAGCTACGGCTCTGGACGGAAAATTTAATGTACAGTATATGTCTGCTCAATTTGCATAATCTAATGAGCTGAAGCTTATTCGTTCGGGATAGGAGATGTCCGAGATGAAGAATCTGACAAATGTTTACTGAAGTTGTTGGGAAGGTAAAAACTGCTTCGATAGCAAACCTTAGTCATTGCCAAAGTTTTGCAAGAGATGAAGGACCCCAGATATTAAGCTAATGCATTAGTAGACAAGACCACAAAATTCTGTTTAATTTTTATGTATTGTTCAGGTATTTAATATTGAAAGCCATTGTACATCCATCTAGTAAAACATTTGTGAGAAAGTCTAAACTCGATTTCAGAAAGAAAAATACAACACAGTTTAATCCAATGGTAACATGTAACTATTTAAAGCCAACAGTCTTCAAAATGTTGGATGTAATAGATCACTAGACACCATACACCTTATGCAACAATAAACTCATCTCAAATAGAGAAATGAATGAGAAAGAGAACAAGCAACTGTCTGCAACTAACATAACTATGAAATATTGAACAACAAATTGAAACAGAAACATTGTAAGTGTTTCAAGATTATTTCTTCATTGAATATCACTTACCGTGGTTAAAATGGCTGTGCATAATACATTCCAAACAAATCCACTTAGCTGTCCAATAATATAATCACCTTCTGTATATAAAAGTGTATTTACACAAGAAACAGCGACGGATCTAGGGTATTCGGCGCCCGGGGACAAAGTGTACGTTGGCGCCCCTAACATAGCTGACAAGCAACAAAAGGTCGTCACATCGTTTTCGGCGCCCCTCAGCTCTTACGACGTACGGCGCCCCTCTTCATATAGCCTAGTGCTGACAAGCAAAAAAAGGTCGTCACACGTGTTTCTTCTTCTTTGCTGTGCATTTCACTTACCCAAATATCCGATTTTGGCGCCCCCTCACCTCGGCGCCCGGGGACATGTGTACCCACCTGCCCTCCCCTAGATCCATCTCTGACAAGAAATATTTTTCTATTAAAATCCTAGTGTTTCCTATTGTATCAAAGAAAGCAACTACAGTGTATGTCTCTAAATTCAATGCCATTTTGGTGAATTCGAAGGAACAACTGGAGCCACTCCATTTTACTTTTAATGCTAAAGTACATCATATAATATGAATAAAAGAACAATTTAACAAACTAACAATGAACGTTCAAGCCTATATTATGGTCAGGGTTATGCTATATTACCTGAAATAAAAAATTAACAGCAGTACCTGATAAACCAGTTAGGGGCCGTCCATAATGTATGTCACGCTCAAGGAGGAGGGGTCTAAGAAATTGTGACAGTTTGTGACAGAGGAGGGTAAGGACCACCGTGACATCACACTTTAAAGGTATAAATAAAACCTTAAATATACCTGATACAGGGTATAGTAGACATTTTGAGAGAGGATGTATTTTTGCTTATTAACACTTTTTTGCCTAAGATACAGAAAATTTTAGATCTCAATTATATTCATTATCATTGCCGGAAGACGGAAGTTGAATATCTGTTTTGCTGCTGAAAATTGAACGGGAAAATCAAATATACTAAATAGAAAACCCACGTGACGTAATTTAATGATGACGCTTTAAGGGAGTCTTAGGTTTGTGAGTCTATGACAAGGCTAGGAGTCAAAAGCTGTAAAAAAGAGTATCGTGCTTTATGGACGGCCCCTTAGGTCTAATAACAGACAAAAATTCTGACGAGGAAAGTAAGTTAAATGAAACATTATTGAAGTGTTCTTACACAAGACTCAAGCTGCCAAGACTCATATTTTAATGCATAGCAAAAACAGAAAAAAACTCGGTTAATATAACCTGTCATTCATCCTGCACTCCTTTCAATCCTCTATCACATGCGTCGACGTCACTAATCATCCTGTTAATTCTCCGAGCTGTGCGTCAATACATTCATATTGCATGGCAATGTTATAAGGCACATTTATACAGGGACTTTCCTTCACCACCAGCGGGTGGGGTGGGGGGTTACAACCCCCGGTTTGTGACAGACACCCCCATACACCCCTTCCTAGGGGTGGTGTTGGCCAGTGGCGTCGCGCAACAATTTTGTTAGGGGATGCCCACCCCTGACGCTGGGGGTAATTGAGTTTAGCCATTTGTAGTTTTTAAACCACTAAGTTTTGCAATAACCCTAATCAATGGTCCAATTCATAAATAGCATAGACTGTAGACACAAACATAGACATATAGGATAAGCATAGCTACAGTATCGTATCATAAAAGACATTTCCAATGCATGTATGGAATGGAGTGTGGTAAAACTTAACGCAAACGCAACAATAATAAACGAAATTTTTTAATTTTTGTAGACACCTTAATTTTTTTAACTTTTTGGGGATGCACGGGCATCCCCTGGCTTCCATTACGCGACGCCACTGGTGTTGGCTATCACCAAAACAGACTGATGTTAAAACTATTCATTTAAAATTCTAAAGGGGAAATTTACCTCTGGAAGTTGAAACTTGAGCCACTGTAACTGTCTCCACAAAAATTAGAATGGAACATAGGAAAACGGAAAATATGACAACGGGAATCATATTTTGACTTGCAATTTCTTTTTGGAGGCCAGGCATCAGAACCCCCGCCACACCTCCCCCGCCCAATTCTATTCTCCTGGGTCCAAGGAGTCTAGATGAAACTCTGGACATTGACAGCCCCTGCAATTATGGGACAACCTCTCGAACGCAAATTCCTGGGAAATAGCCGGCATTTATATAAAGGATAAAAGTGGAAAGCAAGATATTCACAGATAATAATATAATAATATAATATATAATATAACAAGGTTTAAAGTGGTTCAGTAGGGACTGCCCTGTGTGAGAACCACTGTTGCTCCCATCCAATCTAATATCCTAAACTACTGAGGTTTATTTTGAACTCGTTTACAGTTGTAGCCGTTACTATCCCCTCATCCAGTTCATTCCATCTGTCCACCACTCTTGCACTAAAAAATGCTGTTTATGTCTCCCAACCCGTTTCTTGAACAGTTTCATGCTGTGTCCTCTGGTTCGATCATACTGCTTCATTGTAAAAATCTTTCCTTTGGCATTTCCACTTTGTTTGTTAGTATTTTGTATGTCTCGATCAAACCCCCTCTTCTTTTTTTCCAGGGTTGTCAATCCACAGTGATTTAGCCTTTCCTCAAGGTTAGTTTGTGATATCCCTTGATCATCTTTGTTGCTCTGTGTTGCACTCTTTCTAAGGTCTCTATGTCTTTCTTCAGGAATGGACACCATGCTTGAACACAATACTCTAAATGTGGACGTACCAATGTCTTGTAAAGTCTTATTATTACATCCTCTCTCTGCTCACTATCGTTCTTTTGATCATACCTAGAATTTTGTTGGCCTTATTAGCTGCCTCTGCACATTGCCTAGATGGAAAATGCATGATGACCCCTAGATCTTTCTCCTCGTTTGTCACTTTTAGTCCCTTCCCACATAACTTAAACTCATGATCTGTTCCTTCTTCCCAATGTGCATCACCGAGCATTTATCTGTATTAAAAAGCATTTGCCAATCTGCCGACCACTGGGATAGTCTATTAAGGTCTTGTTGTAAAATTTTGCTTCTGCTTCACTATCACTCTGTCCACACAGTTTTGTGTCATCAGGAATTTTGAAATTTTTGACATTATATCATCATCGATGTCGTTGATGTATATTAAAAACAATAGAGGTCCCAACACTGAACCTTGTGGCACCCCACTTATGACCTCAGCCCAATCTGAATACTTGCCTCTTATACCTACCTTCTGTCTTCTGCTCTGAAGCCAGTTTTTTATCCATCCAAGAACTTTACCCTCTAATTCCACTGGCCTGAAGCTTGACTGCCAGTCTTGAATGAGGTACTTTATCGAATGCTTTTGCAAAGTCCAGGTATACTACATCAACTGCCTTTCCTCATCTAGCTTGTTGTGAATCTCCTCCAAAAAGTCCAGTAAAGCAAGATCTTCCCTTAATAAACCCATGCTGGCTATCTTTAAAATCTTGTGTCTTATAAGATGGTCCAATATATTTGCTTTCATTATTTTCTCCAGAACTTTACACACTATACAGGTCAGACTCACAGGCCTATAATTTCCTGGCTCCCCACGGTTACCCTTTTTGAATATAGGAGTGACTACTGCATCCCTCCAGTCCCTAGGGACTATTCCTGATTTAAGTGACATATTGAATATTGTGGCTATTACCTCACTAACCTCATGTCTTACCTCATACAGAAATTTTGGGTGTATATTGTCTATTCCAGGGCTTTTGTCAGTTTTCATTTGACTCAGAATTTCCAGGACAACACTCTTTACTGCAATTTATGTCTGATAATGCTTCCTCCTCTTTTCCACAAAATAAATTAATGGGCTTTGGTATGTTGGTTGTATTTTCCTTTGTGAACACTGATCCAAAGTAATCGTTCAGAATTGTTGCTGTTTCCATGTCATCCGTCACTGTTTCTCCAGAATCAGCTACTAATGGTCCCACTTTTTCTTTTCGCTTCATCTTACTTCTTGCATATCCATAAAAACTCTTACTGTTCCGTTTGATGTCTTTTGCTAATTTGTTTTCATACTCTGCAATAGCCGCTTTGTTTGTAGCTGTTGAAACATAACTGGACTGTAACTGTTTTAATCTCGCCTGTTCCAAACCTTCATTGCTTTGCATTTTTAGTTGGTGCCTTCTCAATTTCTTCCACGCTTTGTTTTTGGCCCTTCTCTTTCTCTGTACTCTCTCTCGTAACCCATGGAAGTTTTTTGTTGTGTCCGCTGTTTTGGTATTGTTGAATCCATAACCCTTGACATGCAATTTTTAAATATTTCCCAGCTTTCTTCTGCATTTTTATCCTTTATCATGCTTCCTATGTCCAAATCTTCGATCATCTTCCTAGCCAGATCGTAGTTTCCCCGGAAATAATTTTTGTTTTTTTGGTTGCGTGTGCTCTCGATGTCTTCTGCTAAAATTACATCAAATGTCACTGTCTGGTGGTCACTTGTGCCTAAGTTTTGTCCAACCATCATATTCTTCACTAACTGATCATCTGAAGTAATTATTAAGTCCAGTGTGTTACCTCCTCTCGTTGGTTCAGTGACATGTTGTGTGAGGAAATTGTCATCCATGCACTTAAGAAATCTCTTGTCCTGGTTCCTGTCTGCCTCCATGCTTTCCCAGTTAATATGATAGTTGAAGTCACCCATTATTAGTACATTTTCTTTGGCTACTATATCTAAAATCCTAAACAATCCAATATCTATTTCCTCCTTTGCATCTGGGACCCGATAGCATACGCCTAATAGTATTTTTTCTTTTTTGCATCTGATTTCACACCAAATATTTCTCTAAAATTGTCATCTTGAATATCCCTTCTTTCCAATGCATTCAGTTCTTCTTTGACATACAGTATTACTCCCCCAGCTCCATGACCTCTGACACTTAGGTTTTCCCTGTCCTTTCTAAACATTACATACCCATTCAAACCTAGCTCTCCATCGTCTATTTCCTGTCTGGCCCAGGTCTCTGTAATACCTATAATATCTGGTTTGATTGAACTGATGCACATTTCCAACTCAGCTTTTTACTTGCGTTTATAATACTTCTGGCATTTGTATAAAAACACTTAAGTTTCTTCCCTATCAAAGCCCTACTTTTCTTCCTGGTGTCGGTGCTATTTATTGTTATATTTTCAAGACAGTTAGAGATACCCCTAATCTTCAATCGCCCCTCCCCAGTAGAATGTTTACTACTACAGCTACGTCTATTACTATCTAACCTACCTAAGCGTTTACTACTACTAAAGTCTCCACTACTTCTACTAGGGCTACCACTGCTACTATCTGTTCTAACTGCCTTTGTCCTCAGTTTAAATGCCTACACTAATAAAACTTATCTAATGCCAACCTCTGTTTTTGCACACATCAATGACATCATATCTAACACAAACCTAAATGATCCAGAAATTTTGAAAACAACATAAAAGTAATGAAAGACTACTGAAAAGATGCACTGGCATCTTCTTAACTTTGCATTTTGCATTTTACACTATGACCCCTGAATTTATGCAAAGGAAGGTTAAAGGGCCAACAGGATGAAAGGACAATCCCCAGGGAACCGCGTCTGAAACAAATGACCCCCGCCCATGAACCTGTACACACTAAAATAAACATTAACGCTTAGCATCCAAGGAGCTGTAAATTACTTAAGCATTATAAACAAAATTAATCCATTGTATTCATTGGAAGGCACACGGAACTGTTTCGCAGAGATAGAAATACAACAATGCACAAAAACGCACCCTTGACCGGGAACTTTGAAATATATCGATCAGCTAAAAAGAAATTTTACCCTTGAAGCAAAACTAAAAAATAATCAAGATAACTATTTACAAGGTCAATAATGGCTACAGATCATTGACGTATAATAGACGTCAGTGCTACAGACGCATAGAGTCAATATTTAAACTTCACACTTAGGCATCTATGTTTTTTATGATACTGTCCACGGTGAATAATTATATATATATATATATATATATATATATATATATATATATATATATACACATTCAATAACGACGAGACGTCTTTAATTTTCTATTAATATGGTGTCACTATAGGCCTTATTCGTATAGCGCCACCGTATCGTTTCTTACAATTACAAACCTGAATTACAATTGTGCATATAATTGGCTTCCATGCATAACAAATTTACTGCTTGAAACACACACACACACACACACACACACACTCTATTAAAATTCACTATAACTGAATAAATTTCGTCATTATTTCCAAATGAGAATAAAAATGTCTGCTAGGGTTGTGGTACCGTTAGAGTTTAGTTCCCACTTGCATTTAACTACAGCTTCAAATTATCATAACTTTACTCGGTATATTTTAAATGGATCTTTGGTGTCCAACCCGATTACTCGAGTCCCTGTAAAGTTGTGTTAAAAGCCTGTGGGTAAATTCAGCTGTACTAAATAATAACAGCAGTTAAACGAGGCATATGCTTATTTAATTCCTATGCGCCCTTCCTGTTTAATATAGAATAAGTTTCTCTAAACATCAACACTTACACATGGAACCACGTCGGTTAGACGACTGCGTCACGAGGTCGGCACGGTATCAGACCCAGTGGCGTAGCCATGATTTCCGGAAGGGGGTTTAGTTTCGATCGTGACCAAACTTTGGAAAATTATATTTTATTTTTAGGAGATGACAAACAAAAAGGTCGTCACCTTCGTATTCTTTCTATTTTCTATAACTCTTAAAAATTGTTTTCAATTGGCAGCCAGTCAAGGGGGGCTTGACCCCCAAAATCGCGTTCTAAAATGAAAAATGTATGGAAAAGCATGTAAAAAAATTTTCGTCTGCAGCCAAGGGGGGTTTAACCCCAACCCCTCATTTGGCTACGCCACTGGCCCACTGATCAGACCTATTGTATCCAGCATAGGCGTAGCCAAGGAGGTCGAGTCCCCTATTCTGGACAGAATAAGTCGTAGGATTTGTGCAAAACCATTGAGAAATTGTTTGGAAAAGGGGGTAGCTATAGAATGACTAGAACATAATCAATGTTTCCTGAAGAAGGTTTACTGTTTATAGTCTTTTATAATCGAAAGATGTCGGTCTGAAACCATCATTTGGTCGGAACCCTGGCTACACCACTGATATCGAGTAATCAGTCACTGGTGACGGTGGAAATTCCTGCAGAGAAGCGTTCAGTCAGTAAATGCAACGCATAAACAAATCCAATGTATTCGTTCACAATGGTTGCCGGAAGATAAATATAAATTGCAAAACCGGGGGTAGGGGTGGGTGTGCTAAGCAGAAACCTTTCCGTGTGCCATATACCCACCGCCAGAGGCTTGCCATGGATGATGCCAATGGAGCCCCAAATCTTAAAATAAGAGCAACGGAACACATGTAGATTAGCCGCGGGATGCGAAGAATTTAGCATCAATTTGAAAGGCACCCTACAAGACATCAAAATCAACATCAAAAGGACGCCGCTTCAATCTCTATACATGCTGTAGTAAAGTCTCTATTAAAGTGACTCCTATATTAAGTGGCACTTTTGTCAATTCAGGTTAATGCCATGCCATCAACAGTAAAACATTGAAAGCAATAGTATGCAATTTTATGCAGTTCAGTCTTAATTAGGACAAAATATTCTCGATCATTCCGCGTGACAACAAAGTATCCGAGAATTTTTGTTTTTCATTTGCACATACAGTGGTTGCTTTGTTATAGTATACAAAAGTAAAACGATTTTCCAGCCGATCAACACATATCTGCTCATAGAAAATCGGTATTTTACACAAGCACTGATGGCACAGATTGACAAATGAACTAATAATTATTATAAACAATTTAACGACTGACCATGTAACAACGAAAATTATTACATCTTTCCGATTTGTTTACGCTGAATCCGTTCTTCATCACAGAATCTAGATTACAAACCTCGACACTCTATGGTTTCGTTTAAATCAGCGTTCTTTACATAATCTAGGTTCAAATCGCGACAACTCTACGGTTTCGTACAGATCATTGGATCAACGTGGTTGGCAAATGGCAACTTGGCATCGTTAATAACATTGACGTCTGCATCGTTACCACTGGAAACGTTATCACAGGGATTCACAGCACAGGCAGTAAAACCTCCTCTTCAAAACGAGGCTCTTGACACAGTATCTGCTCCAATGATCCAATCAAAGCGATCTGTAACGAGTTTTCAAGGTCGGAAGGTCATCAAGTTCAACTTTACTGAAGCTCTTTTACATATAAGCATAAAACGGTCGCCATTAAATATTTTTCGACGGAAATCAGCGTCCACCAAGCGAACAATGCTAATTACGGAAGGCCGTTGCGGACATCTTCTATCTTTTCGATGTCTCGCTAATGTGTTGCCGCTGCGATTAACTGTTTCTCTGTGAATTCCGATTGGACGCGGCGAGCGAAACTAGGACGTGAACAGCGCTTAGCTCCAGCGATTGCAGCTCGTAGTCAGCGCTGTAGAAGAAGACATATTTTTAAATATTCTATCCAAATTGTCAAATAAATTAAATTAGCAGGAGAAACTTCAGATCTAGGACTTTTGCTGGGATTTAAATGCAAAGAGGTAATTGGTAGGATTATTATTATTATTATTATTATTATTATTATTATTATTATTATATTATTATTATTATTATTATTATTATTATTATTATTATTATTATTGATACGCCTTATCTTAGAACTTGAATGATTGACTAATTGATATAGGGCCTACTTATTGATTGAAAGTCAAATTATGTACACGTGTCGTTGAAAAATGTTTCAACATCAGCCATAAAACAATCACATGCTAACTAAACAGCGTTGTACAGCTGTGCCTCTTTTCAAGAACAAAAACAAAGCAATAACTTCTCTCTTAATGATAAAAATGTGTCAGAGGAAAAAGCGCCAGTTGTTCGGTATATACAGTATGCCTAATGCCAACCACGTTCTGTCCAATAATAACACGTCGGCTGTACCATGGGCCTCCGCAATTATAAGGGGTCATGGCTGTACAGTAAAGCACCTATACTTTCAAGAGTTCATAGGCTATTCTTAGGTCTGTGTGACAGAGGATCTACTGCTGTACATACTTACCTCTCGCCTTGGCTTTGAACGTGCTCGTTGCTGTAAACATCAACCGTTTCGAAGCTCTCTGAAACTCAAACACCAATTTCATTCTAAATATAGACCGCCGAAAAGAATCAACCAGTTGTATAAACAGCGAAAGGCGACAACTTGTGTTCTGTTTGGGCAGTAACGATGGTACCGTTCAAACGAAGAAATCGTACGGGATGCGGCCAAAGTCCTCCGACAATATGCGGACGAGTGGCTAAAGAAGACTTGAGGCGCAGATCTGGAGAACATTCATTTGAGCAGGAAACGGAAAAATAAAGTATGATTTAATCTAGAAACTGTGCTTGCCACCCATGCAGTGGTGTAGCCAGCGTTGTGGACACAGGAGAGGGGGAGCATATCAAGATTTCCAGCAGCCAAAGAGTGGTGGATGCCCGAGGCCAAAGTAAATATGGAAGCCCCCTCCGCCGCCTCGTTGTTAGGTGTTAACGAGCAAAGGAAAGGTCGACGCGGCAATTTGGATGTTTGGATGCCCTTATCTGGTGTGGATGCCCGAGGCCGAATCGATAACGTTAAAGGGTTATCATGCAAAATGTTTTGAGCAAAAAAAGTTCGCCGGGTCAATTTGGATGCCCCATCTGGTGGATGCATGGGGTCACCGCCCCACCGCCCCCTCTGCATGCTACTGACAGAATTTTCGAGGGTTTCATGTCTCTTAATGGGAATAAAATAATTTCTAGTATTTTCCCGACAACCGACCTTCGTTCTGATGATCTCTTGTCGGAGTGCTTCGGCACGACGTGGACACCGCAGAGTCGCGAGAGGTCGGCGATCCGGACATTTTCCGGACACGATCCACGTCCCCTCCCCCGCCGCCGCCGCCTCCGATGTCCGTAGAAGTACGGACGAAGCTCATGCGATAGGAGTCGCTGAGGTATCGGTGCAGGATGCCCTGCTTGAACTTCCCCGGGAGAAGGAGGCCGACGGCCCGTTCTCCGTCCCCCGACGAAGACCGGGCGGCCGGAAAGTCCTTTTCCTCGCCGCTGAAGTTACCGGAACTCGTCGAGTAGGGCTTAGCGGAACAGGCGCTCACCGCCTCATCGTCGTCACCTGTAGTCAACGGCGAAAACACAGCAAACGGAACACAATACGCAAAACGAATTTCCTTCTATATCCTGTAACCAATGTATGTACACTGTGTCCGTAAAAAATGAACCCTTTGATAATTACGAAAACCAATGTCAATTATTTATAGGTTTTAAAATTCTAGGCCTCATTTCAATTCTAATTTAAAATTAAATTGAATACGATCTTCATTTGAAAAATTTTGCTTCCTCGTCAATACACTCAATGACGTAGAGAATGACGTCAGCCAATAAATAGACAGAAAATCGCAATCTGCGACAGCTGACCGTAAAAGTTGCAAACCGCTCAAAGGATGAAACGGATTCTAATGACATTTTGCGCTAATGATACAAATAGGTGTCCCTTTATGTGTTTAAAATGTTGTCTACATCGGCGCGGCTTCGAGGTAGCTATTGCGATATGTTTAGGGGTTCACTTTTTCCGGACACAGTGTAGTTACGGCAACAGAAAAAAGTGAAACTTAGTAGCAGCAGCAGCAGCAGTAGTAGTAGTAGTAGTAGTAGTAGTAGTAGTAGTAGTAGTAGTAGTAGTAGTAGTAGTAGTAGTAGTAATAATAATAATAATAATAATAATAATAATAATAATAATAATAATAATAATAATAGTAGTAGTAGTAGTAGTAGTAGTAGTAGTAGTAGTAGTAGTAGTAGTAGTAGTAGTAGTAGTAGTAGTAGTAGTAGTAGTACCGCAAAGGTAAAGGTAAGGTTAGTCTCATACTCGAATGAGCATAGACCCACTAGACTGAGCCCTACGACCCACTTTTGGGTCGCTATCCATAGTTTGGGAAACATTGCTCTAGACCCGCGTTTTACCAATCGCTTCCAAATTTCACTGTAATTTCTACGATAACCAAGGTAACCACTGTCTAAAACTTAGCAGTCATGGCGGCAAAATGACTTGACTGTCCACCATCCATAGATTAACCACTTTTAGTGAATATTAATTTCCTTGGGGCTGCCAAAGTGACGACACCTAGCAGTGGCGGTTTCAAGAACTCTCGGTGGATGATGCAATGAATTTCTAGGAAGTTGGTCCCGCCAATTGTCAAAGGAATTATACTGTCTGTAAACGATTTAGAAGATATCTGTAGATTTGATTTATAAAATATAATGTTCAGAATTGACAATGTATAAAAACCATATTAGTCTGGTTGTACAAAGTCATAGTGCAAAATCTATTGCTGGAAGCGAATTTGTCGATGACATTGTCTATAGATGGATATGTCCATATATTTGTGGATATACATCCGTTTAGACGATCATCTTCCATTGAAGACGCATTTCTGGTGGGCCGGTGGGGAAGATGCATTCCCAACGTGGAACCGCCCATGCCACCTAGTGTCGATAATCCAACTCACTGTTAAAATCGTCCATTTCCTCCGATTCGTCGGAGCTGATGCTAAGTCGTTCCTGGTTTCCGACGACGTTTCGATTGTACAGCTTGAACCTCTGTTCCCACGACAAGACAGCGGTGGCCCCCGAAGGAGACGAAGACGCCGCCGCCGCCGCCGGTTGCCCGGTCTTCTTCAGGCGACGCCTGGCGTTGGCGAACCAGTTGGACACCTGAACGACGGTCATCTTCGACTGGGAGGCCAGCTGGAGCTTGTCCGCCCGGCTCGGGTACGGCTGGTCCCGGTGACAGTACAGCCACTGCTTCAGCGGTCGACACATGCTCCTCGCCGTCTCCCGTTTTGGGCGGCAGTGCTCCTGTATTGGCTTCCTGAATACAGAGGTCAATAGGTCAGAGACTGTATTAGAATTGGAAAAATTCCGGGGAGTGGGAGGAGATTCAGTTGGGACAGCCAAAACACCAGCAAACAAACAAAATTGCCAGCAGAAAGGGTCCTTTTACAACAAAACAAAATGATGGAATTCGAGGACACAACATGAAACTGTTTAACAAACGGTTTGGGAGCAGTGTTTAATCTAGATTACTGGACTCCGGGGGAAACTGACAAAGCCGGGGGGAAAACTGACAAAGCCGGAGGGAATTCTGCTAGGAGCTGCTGTTAGTCCATGTAGTATGCCAACATTTCCGGGGGGATTGGAAATTTCCGGGGGGGAGAAAAGGGCAATTTTTCCCCCGGAAACGGCCTAGATTAAACACTGGTTGGGAGATGCAAATGACATTTTTTTAGTGCTAGAGTGGTGAATAGATGGAACAAATTGTATGAGAAGATAGTGATGACTACTAGTGTAAATGCTTTTAAAATAAACCATAAAAAGTATACACCTACTATAGATTGCAGGGACTGTTTTAAGAAAAATGTATCACTGCACTAAACTCAGAAAATTTGAGGACATCCGCGCGAAAAACAAGCAAAAAAGGTCGTCCAGAAAATTTATCACTGCACAAAGCTCAGAAAATTACATCCTACCACTGCACATTTTCATTTTGTCACTGCACATTTTGTGTATCACTGGACGTTAAAACAGGCCATGCTAGATTGGTCTTGTATAGCTAATAGACTTCACAGAATGAGAGCACACAGGAAGACCGTAATGCGAATGAATTGATGAGTGTGGTTCTCTCACACAGGGCAAATGCAACTGAACCACTTTAAGCTGATTGGTCGTCTTAACGTCGGGGTCAGAAAATTGAAGCTAAATAACACTTAAAACACGCCAAAAAGCAAGCAAGATCATTTCTAAAAATCCATTTCTTTATATCTCTCGGTTATTTGGATTTGGTTATTTTTTTGTGATTTTTGCAGAATTTCTAGACGAATTATCTCTGTTAATTAATCATCTCATTTTCAAAACTAGAATTTTTCTAATGCATGGAAGAAAGCGCACGAGAGAGAGAAACAGACAGACAGAAACTCAGAGAGACAAAATACAGAGAGACAAACACAAATACAGAGAGAGAGAGAGAGAGAGAGAGAGAGAGAGAGAGAGAGAGACAGACAGACAGACAGACAGACAGACAGACAGACAGAGACAGAGACAGAAAGAAAGAAAGAAAGACAGGCACAAATACTGGAACAGACAGCCAGCCAGACAGAGGCATTTGCCGTGCTATTGACACAGACGCCGTCAAAGCAGTTGACCTATGCGCAAACGAATAGTAACGGTTGTCATGACTACGAGGGCCCGCAGATGCCAAGGCAACGAAGCAGCGCCTAAGTAAATAAACACGCCGTGATGTTTATCTGCGATCGAATGCATCACGACCCACAATCGAAAATCGAACAACATGCACTCGACAAAACCCTAAAATTAACGTAAAAGAACAGCGACAACAAGGCCGCTGGAGAAATTAAGTAAGTAAGCAGGACTAAAAGCTATTCAAACAGTGGCGTGCAGAGGTAGGTGAATGCCCGGGACGAAATCACATTGGATGCCCCGGTGTTGCGGTGTTGAGCAAAAAAGGTCGCCGGCTGAATTTTGATGCCCACCTCTTGTGGATGCCCTGGGCCACCTCCCCACCCGCCCCTCTGCGCGCTACTGTATTCAAATCACAGAAAATATTTTTTTGGAGCAAAGAACTGATTTCATGTACTGTATACTTGAGGCGCCCTGTGCCCCATCGAATGCATGGGCGCCAGACTTGGAACCGGGTCACTGGGTCATTCGGGTCACCTTTGTCCACCGGGTCACCGGGTCATCTTTACGACCCGGTTATAGACCCGGTATTAATTAAAATCTTCTTCAGATGCTAAGCATGCAGGGTCATCATTCCCGGAAAGGCTGAAGAGACTGTCCGCTTGATATTAGTTAGGTCCACAGATACAAGTAATTGCTTTTATCACTGAGGGATATTGGTGTTATTACTCTATGGAATGTTATAAAATGTAATGAAAATTCTATGGTGTCATGACAACGTTTAATTGACGTCATTGATAAATATTCAAATATTAGAACCAATGACTGGGTCACTGGGTCACTAGGTCACTTTTATTTCGGGTCACTGGGTCACCGGGTCTAAAAATGTGACCCGGTTCCAAGTCTGATGGGCGCCTAATACGAGTTTATCTAAAAAATAATGTAGCTGTCTTCTGAAGATCCCACATTCAAAAATCAAAACCATTTCGAGGTCCCAAACAAGCAACCTGCACAGACCCCTAGAAGATTATAAGATTATCATGGGAGCCCGTCTTAGCAATGGTCGCCCAGGGTATTTGGGTCCCTCTTTTTTGTTTCAGCGAGTACAGTCAAATCCCCATAAGCATATAACGCCGTCGACGTATCATACTTCTATTTACACAGCGGTTTTCGAACTTATCCTATATGTGCACATAACGGGTTTGCACTGTATTTGACGCAAATTATGACAAATGATATCTGTTAGAATTATATCGATGCACATTATTAAAGTCATCGGATGAAAAGAGTAATGGGTTGTACTTTGTTTGAAAGTTCCAAAAGTAAAGAGGCAAAGAAAAATCCGTCACTGAAAGAATTATGTACATACTGTATATAATGCGTTCGCCAAAATCCTTCCCACGATCTGACGTTCATAATAATACGCCTTAGGCTTAAGACCTTTAAGCCTTAAGAATACGGTATTAATGTCAGGACAGATTACAAACGAATCGTTACTCGAGGCGGAAAGTTTATTAGAAAAAGCTATTTCCGATTCAGACACAAGAAGTTCACATTGTCATTTGAGCTTTATAAAAAAAATAACGACTTAAGCCTAGGCCTATATAAGGTTTCGTCAAACATTTCAATTATGTGGCGCATTATTGTAACAGTGTAACTGCTGGGACCGCAGTCAAGCTTTGCAATTAGAGTTGTAACAAAATGTGACTCCGTGGGTCTTTTGGGGATATAGGGTTAATTATTAAATTCTTTGGGATATGGGGCTAATCTGTAGACAGTTGGTGTCTGCCGTATAAGATAAATGTAGCGAAATGTTACTCTAAAAAGAATGCAACTGCTGTGACGAATAGCGTTTAAAGGGGTGGGGTGTTTTTTAAACAGATTTTTAAGTAAACTCCGCTCGGGTTCAGCCTCGGAATGAAACTGTTTGACAAATTTAAGAGAACAAACAGAAATCTCACACTACGAACGATAAACAAAGGCAGCAAAACCGCAGCCGACAATAGATAACAAATTATCGCCCAGGGCTGCAACCACCTCTTTAAAAGATAACAAAGTACTCAAACCCAAACAAAACGACACCTGCATTTAAATCTATCACAAAGACAGATCAAAAGAGAATGCCTAACCCGTGCAATGACTTGCCTATATAGCTATATATATATATATATATATATATATATATATATATATATATATATATATATATATATATATATATATATATATATAGAGAGAGAGAGAGAGAGAGAGAGAGAGAGAGACAGACAGACAGACAGACAGACAGACAGGCAGGCAGGCAGGCAGATATATATAAAATATATATAATATATATAATATAATATATATAATATAAAATAAATATATATATATATATATATATATATATATATATATATATATATATATATATATATACTAAGTGCATAAGAACATAACTTGCTACCACGGTACTACTTTCAAAAGCGCTATATAGATTCACGAGATCATCTGTGGAGACTTTGACCATAAACTGTATCCGCCTTTTCACTCTATGGTGATTTTATAGATCTATGGTCGATACTATGATTGCACGAGTACATAAGTAGTACCCAATTCCCTCAATGAGTATACAGCCTCTATGTACAGCGAATATAATATTATATCTTTAAAATATACAGTACAAAGCAATTGAGAACAGAGAACCAAATAGACAAATGTCTAATGTTTTGGCACCAAAACAAAAATAATTATACGTTTGTACTCATTCTCAATATTCAGTAAAAGTACACAGCATTTGCTAATAATTGACGGTATGTAGGAACAATACAACCCCTCTCCCCTCTCTCCTCTCTGTCTCTATCTCTCTGTCTCTGTCTCACTCACACACATACAGGAATTTGCCTAACAGACGGTTGGAGCTGGTGCTAGATTTTTTCGGCAAATAGCTGTCAACATACGACACCGTCGATCATGAAAACGCACCCAGACACGAGGTCAAAAGTCGACTGAAAACGCACCCAGGTGATGAATTAATGCATGACAACGCTAAACAAACCTTTAAAAGTGACTTCAAAATGACTTCTCTGTCAATAACGGACCAGATGATATGTGCTGATGTCGCCATTACTATAATCGATATCACACCGCGATTGTTTCGCCATCATCATCATCATCATCATCATCATCATCATCATCATCATCATCATCATCATCATCATCATCATCATCATCATCATCATCACTGCTTTGGAATTATTGTCGTTATCATCTTCACTCTAACCAACCATAGTTTAGCAACTACTTGACTAAGTTGACTAACAGCGCAATGTCCAGTTGTCCACATCATAATCCCTCGCATGTTTAATTAAACGGGAGTGAGAATCTATCGTTCGAATAAAAGCGGAAGTCGGGGGCCTGGCTGGCTTGCGGTAAACAAACAATCTATCGATTTCCGAAACGGATGACGTCATTGGACATAACGCCCTCCGTAACGCTAACTCTTCGTTGGAGTAAACTGTTCCAAGACCGCTAACATCTGAGTGATCTGACACAGATTACTCCAGATCTTGGAACACATGGGTGGGGTGGAGCGAAGGATACGCCCCAAATGTCATGGGATAGGGCTGGTCCTGTAAGGGACATAATTGGAGAACTTTTATTCTCTTCGGAATTTGGCCAAGATATTCTTGCTTCAGTAATGGCTTAGTTGGATTACTGCGTATAAAATAGGCTTACACACTAGCGCCAGAGATTGTACGAGAACGAGGGATATCAACTAATTGAAAGTCCTGCCGAATTTCTTGTGGAATGGTCAGTAGGGCGATCGAAGGAAGAGCCGCGTATTAAGATATCTTGTTAATTGTACAACAGGTTTTATAGACAACAAAAACAAGTTTTATAATTACTTGTAATTCGCTATGTGAGAGAAGCGCCAATGGAAGGCCTGTTGAACAGTGAGTGCATAGATATGTAAAAAGCTCAGCGATTTGAAGAAATTCTCCGACAAAAACCACATTTTCTTGTGTAGACATCTTCGTTGCTTCAAATCGTGCAAGAATAATTAATCAATAATATCATTTTCAATTTCCATCTACATGGTTCGAAATAGGGCAACTCCCATCCATTTCGTACTAGGCCTGCTGGGGTCTTGCGAGGTACTTGAGCATGCTCAGATATGAAAAGAATTTCAATCTGAAACAATAATTGCGACGCGATTGTGCGATAAGGGGCAGCGTTTTAGTCGACCAAGTAGATAAACAGTGTACCTATGTTGGTAAGACGCACCTAATGCAATGATCTTTGTGAGGACATCTAAACGCTCACCTGTATCGATACCTGTATTAAGATTTTCACTTGTGATGTTTAAAAAAATGGACGTTTCACTCCAAAATATAATTTCCAAAAGGAAAATCACCTTTGCTCAATTAAGTAAGTAAAATCTCGTGAATTTCTTTAGTGCTTTAGAAATAATTAGTACCGCGATAACTAGTCTTCTTATTTAAAAAAATCTATTAAGAAACGTATCAACCAATCTCTATTTGTCATAGAAACGTTAAAAAATTACGACCATAGATATAATTGAAAAGCGCTACGAGGAAATTATACGATATCTGGGGCCGTCACACTGAAAACAAACAAAATAGCGATACAATTTAGATTTTAGACATTTAAGTGGAACCTGTAATAAAAATGGCGTCGACGTCTGTCAAATTCCAAACAGACTCGGGCATTAAAGGACTAAAGATTGAAAGCCGAGTCAATCTGTATTATGTGCCAATAATAAAGTCTCACTACGTATTCAAATGGCTGTTTTAAAAACATGCGAGCAAACATGCATTACACAGACATGCTTTGTTAAATAAGCCCTCAAAACCGACTGCAGTATGACTATATGTTATGTCGTCCAAGTAGAATGTTAATTCAAATCCAGTAAATCAGTCAGTAACCAACCAACCAACCAACCAACCAACCACAAACGCATACAATAATGATCTATCCCCGTGTTACCCGGCCATTATGCATTCTATATTATTATATATGATTCAATATGCTGCTGTGGTCTGCACGCAATAAGAGAACAAAGAACACAAACCATGTTGACTTGACTGGTACGGCTGTTGGTAACCCTCTCCCCTTCTCTCCCCTCCTCCCCCCGCCACCTGGCCAAATTAGATTTCTCAAGGGCCTAATGTATATGAGTCCCGTTGTATCTTCGGCAGGTGGTCGTATGAATTAGAGCCGCAATGAAGAGGTTATAGAAAAATCAAACTGTGTGTGTGTTAATTTTATTGTTTGTTGTTGGGAGAACACTTTGAGACTCCACCTGGTGGCTGGTTTTCGAAATTATTCGTCCGCTATTGCTGGTATATAGTTATAGGAGTCCCGTTTTGCAAGTCAAGTACCCGCCATCTATCTGTCCCTGTCCGTCTGCGACTTTCTTTCTCCGCCTGTCTCTGCCTCTGTCTGTCTTTCTCATACTTGGGATTAGTGCCCCTTTTATCCTCCCCACTCAAAAAATTCGAATTGATTCGCAGACTGCTTGAATTTTTAGCACAGCGTCACTTGCCGGAGCTAAAAACTAAAAATTCCAATAACATCCTCAAATTCGAATACCTGTATCTGCCACTAAACGATGACGTCACAATGAGAAACCCACCTGTTGCATTTATGCCTGAGATTCATGTACGTAGACTGATCGTCGCCAGGTGAGCTGACGGCACTCTGCTGGCAAGATGCAAGACTGCATTCAGCATCAGCAGCAGCAGCAGCAGTAGGTGTGGTGGGCAGGGAAGAAGTGCCATCCCTGTTACCTTGGCGCCGGTTCTTGTCCAATTCCACCCACGCATCGCTGCCCACCGCCAATCCGCCTACGTCTCGTCCTGCTCCTCCTTCTCCGATCCGTTCCGGATCAGCGGACATCATCCGGAACTGAGGATGCGCGGCGACAGCAGATGATCGGTCATGGTACCGGAAAATTCCAGGTCTTCCGCTGGTCCAGATCTCAAAAACACGAACTTTTGAATCGCATAAAATTCGAATAATTCACCTTTAGAATCTGTAATATAACAGCATTGCCTACGGTCTACCCTGCTAAACACCTTCTATCGTAACCCCGATGCTTCAATATAACAGTTCACGTGACCGCTTTCCAGGCGCCGACAAGTGATGATGACTCAGCAGTATTTTTCCTTGCGCGTCAACAACTCCCAGACGTCATGCACGCCTGCATGGTTTCGCTAAGCGCAGTGGTTCGGTCACGTGACGCGGGTGGAAGGTAAGTCCCGATTACTGGAGCGCGTTCTTCTTGTCTCTGAAAAGCAAAACACACTTTAGAATAATAATTCAGTGTCGATTGAAATTCTAGTTACAGTAGAGATCCCTTAACACGCTCCACGTTATTTAGACCGGCTAAAACTCAACACGTTACATCCCACCAATGGCGTGGGATCAGCATGTTACTCAGGGACTATGTTGTCAACGTGGGCGTTTTCCCTCCCCCGTCCCAAAAGTACGCGCGCTAAAAAGGTTTGACTGTGATAGATTGACATTGCTGACAATGTCAATGTACTATCCAGTGGCCAGCCAATGGGATTCATCCCTCTCTCTTAGCTTATTTTCAATTGAAAGCCAAGAACTGCTGCAAATTTCTCGTAAACGTGGAGAAATTTTAAAATTTTCAGAAAACCAACAGTTGAATTAGACAATTTAAAAAAATTATTCACATCTTATCGGGCAAAAAAAATTTGACCACGTGGCCATAAAATCACACACACACACACACACACACACATACGCGCGCGTGCACACACATTTTCTTTACAGAGCATAGACCCAAGTCCTCCTGAATAGATGGATGAAAACCTATTTCAGCCTTTTGGATATAGAAACCTGAACATGTCTCAACACATTAGTAGTGTGGTAACCAAAAGTTTTTATGAACTGCGTCAGCTGCGAACAGCTGTCAACGTACTGATCTAAGAAGCTGCTTCTATGCTAGTACCAGGGGCGTAGCGACGGGGGGGTGGATGTCGGTATATATATATATATATGCCCCTCAAAAAATCAGACTGCCTGATAACTTTTAATGTGTTTTTAAGATTTTCAAAGTTTTTGAAGATTTATACACCCCAAATCACATTATACCCCCAAATCAAATTCCTGGCTACGCCCCTGGCTAGTACATGCATTTATAAGCTCAAGATTGCAGTATTTCGCTAAATATTCCGGTTGCCAGCTACTCTGGTTACCAGTTAGAGATCGAATATAATTTAAAATCATCCCCCTTGCGGACAAATGCCTTAGAGGTGAAGTCTCGGAATATTTGGCGAAATACTGTATAAACGATTAAGAACTGAACTTAGACCTGCGGGATTACGATCGACTGGATCGAGGAATGACAACACACGAACATTAATAACTCCAAGAACTACAGTAAAAGCAAGATACGCGATCGACCCGTTCAAGGCGCTGGGACCATACAGCGACCTGGAACACACTCTTCCACGGGACGTAAGAGACGATCTGACCTCGCGTGCAGTTTTTCTAACACGATTGAAAACGTATAGGCTATACTTCTCTAGCAGCGACGGCGCATTTGTCAAAATAGCGCCTATGAACTGAACTGAACTGAATACGTTCGCTATATGCATTTATACGGGAATACCTTTGTAAGAACTGCATGCGTACTCCCGTCATGATATAGGACACTGATTGATCGACATATCGGATGCATCCAGGTTAGTCGATGTATTCGCAAATAAAAATTAATCGCAGGCCATTTGGTGCTGACGACAGCTTTCAAACAGTATATACAAGAAGCCAAATGCTGTGATTAGATGTGATCAAAGACAGAAAGACGCTCAATCAGTGTATAAAGCAGAGGACATGGAAACCATGCAGTCAACTAACTTGTCATTCGTAATTGGGGCATAATTGAAAAATTGTCTACCCATCATTATCATCATCATTATCATCATCCCCCTCCCCTCTTCCTCCTCATCATCATCATCCATGGGCGTCCGCAGAAAATTTTCCGGGGGTGCAAAACAAGGTTTTGTGACGAAAGAAACAAGTAATTTTTCTTCTTTCATAACTCCACAATTTTTCCAGGGAGTGCAATTTCACCCCCTTGAACTCCCTCCGGACGCCCATGTCATCATCATCATCATCATCGTCATCATCGTCATCATCATCATCACCAACATTATTGCCATTGCTATCATTATTGCGTAATGATTAATTATTGTTATTATTAGAAAGCATATTAACTAGTTGAGTCTTCAACAGGAAAACCTCAGTGACATGAGCTTCAGTGAAATGGTTATAAACTGAGTGTTTCCCAAATATGACGTTACTCATAGTTTTACGCCCACGTGGCCTCTTTGTGCGTACATTGTGTAGCTCAAGAGTTATTTTGCCTACATAAGTAAATTCTACGTACACAAAAATCTAAATAGGCCTACACTGACGCCTATAATAAATACGTTTACCATTTACCAGATAATGTCCATAAATTATCACGTCGCTGAACATGTATTAATAATCGACTGAAATAAATTTATAATCCCTGTAAATAAATGCGTGGTTCGGGTCTGCATAAAAAATTCAAAGGTAGGCTGCGAGATAAAAGAGGACGCATACTTGTTGGACAGGTGCGTATGCACATACCGTGGGTGTACTCGATGTCAAGTACCGCTGGTGTTTGAGCAAGGCGTTTTTTACGAAAAGCGCGGACATGAAAGCGTCGAAAAGAAAACCAAGACGAACATCATAATTGCCTTTTGCAATTTTGGATTTGGTGAGGGGTTGGGGGTTAGCCCTTTCCCTAACAATGGGTTGAATCCAAATTCCAAACTCCGCTAAAAGCGGTTTTATGTTTAAAATACGTAAAAAAACTCTAACTAAACTAATTACTCTGAATCTGTCAAATAGGCCTATTTAAAACACAAAGAAAGACAGGAAACGACACGCGGGCATATAGGCAGAGAAACACACACACACACACACACACACACACACACACACACATGAAAATGTAATGCCTCAATGCTTTTCATGTTTACCTCGTTCTCTGTCTGACTCAGCTACTCCTACGCACCTCATTCTCCGAGCGCTTATCCTGCTTTTAAGTGGCGCCTCTGTATTCGACGCTCAACGGCAACAACAGTAATTATATATTACCCTTAAGTAAATGTGATGTAACTCACTCCTTCGTCTACCAGCCTACCTACGCGCCTCTGTCTGTCAGTCTGTCTGTCTGTCTGCCTGTCTGTCTGCCTGCCTGCCTGTCGTATCTCCCAATTGAAGAAATTAAATCCGAGTCAACAAAAATGCAGATTTCAAAGCCATTGTTCAAAGAGAAATTATTACTCTGGCAACGCAAATGTCCAGCCAGACGAAAAACCAGGACTACTATACTGTATATCTCGAAGACGTGTCCCCGTGAGTCTTTCTTGTCCTTGCCCTTGTCCTTGCCCCTGTCCTTGTCCTTGTCCTCTTCCAGTGCTTCATTCGTAATAAACACCTCGTGAACTGGCCTCAGATTCCTTCAGACGGGCTCAGAAAAACACTTAAGTCTTAGCCTAAAGAGGACAACCATTGGTGTGTGTGTGTGTGTGTGTGTGTGTGTGTGTGTGTGTGTGTGCGGCTGACGTCTGTGATAATGCGTCCGTGTTTGTAAAGCAAAGCAACGAAGAGCAAAATGCGGTAAACATCTAGATTCTAGAAGACTAGAACCCGATCTGACCTCATTTTCCATTTCTTCAAAATGTTAAAATTCTCGACAAAAAACAAGTACTTATTTTCGCGTCAAGTACATTCATTTCGGATTTTTAAAAAGATACAAAATTGTCTTGAAATAGGCCTATCTAGCTACCAACCAGATGGTGTCGTATCATTGTCAACGCGCTATATAAATCACATATAATCAAGGCCATTAACATTATAGACTTACATATATCGGATTGGTTCTGGCAACGACTCGATCCACAATTTATGTAGCGCCTATACATAGTTATAGTCTCAGTTACGTGCATGCGATCAAGGCAGTCCTGACGTTATGCATTTAAGTGGGATAGAGGATAAGAATTCACGGGGGGGAGGCTCTCCATATACAAATTTCTTTATAGCTGAAGTGTGAAAAATCGCTTATCAAAGGCAAATAAGATGCCGTAAAAACCAACAACCATACGTATATTCGGTCGAGTATCGTGTCAACCAGTGGCCACTTGAACTTTGACCTCCGCCAGAAGGGGCGGAAATCGATACAGTCCCGAGGCTAAAGGACCGGTCGAGGACACAGAAACTTGTAGCAGTTTAAGTACCCTAGAAGATGCAAGGTCCATAGTCAATGACTCAGTGATGGTAGAGATGTGCGGATATACCCGTACCCGCGGGTATACCCTACCCGTACCGGTGGGTACTGGTAGGGTTGTGTACACATTTTACGGGTACGGGTCGGGTACGGGTATAGCGCTACGGGTACGGGTACACCCGTTTTTACTCGTAAAAACATGATATTTTCATTTCTCACTACTATAGCACAATGCAGTAATAGAACAAAATATTACTGAGTAAATTGTATTAGTGTAACTTGTATATCGTGTTCAATTTGTCAGACAGTTATATAAGCCACTGCATGCATTTTACTTACTGAAAGCATAAAGGAAATACAAATGACGTTATCTGACGTCATCAGTAAAGTAGCAAACATAATCAAACGTAAAATCATTGTAATGGCGTCCTGCAGTGATAATGTTCCTTTGGTAAATCGTTTTGTTTGTTGTTTAACTTCAGATCCAATGCCTTCTTATGGCTAAAACTATATCCACTAAATAATTTAAACAGACCCATCAAGTCTTCTAGTCCATGTCCTTCATTCATGTAGGCTTAAGGATAGCTGACTAGCTG